>NIVC01000822.1:0-153904 GCA_002269645.1 Macrostomum lignano | reverse complement strand
GCGCTTCTATGATTTTACATGACGCTTCTATGATTTTTACATGACGCTTCTATGATTGTTTACATGACGCTTCTATGATTTTTACATGACGCTTCTATGATTGTTTACATGACGCTTCTATGATTTTTTACATGACGCTTCTATGATTTTTTACATGACGCTTCTATGATTTTTACATGACGCTTCTTGATTTTTACATGACGCTTCATGATTTTTTACATGACGCTTCTATGATTTTACATGACGCTTCTATGATTTTTACATGACGCTTCTATGATTTTTACATGACGCTTCTATGATTGTTTACATGACGCTTCTTTTTTTTACATGACGCTTCTATGATTTTTACATGACGCTTCTATTTTTATATAAGGCTTCTATGATTTTTACATGACGCTTCTATGATTTTTACATGACGCTTCTATGATTGTTTACATGACGCTTCTTTATTTTTCATGACGCTTCTATGATTTTTTACATGACCTTCTATTTTTAATGACGCTTCTATGATTTTTACATGACGCTTCTATGATTTTTTACATGACGCTTCTATGATTTTTACATGACGCTTCTATGATTTTTACATGACGCTTCTATGATTTTTACATGACGCTTCTATGATTTTTTACATGACGCTTCTTGATTTTTACATGACGCTTCTATGATTTACATGACGCTTTATGATTGTTACATGACGCTTCTATGATTTTTACATGACGCTTCTATGATTTTTTACATGACGCTTCTTGATTGTTTACATGACGCTTCTATGATTTTTACATGACGCTTCTATGATTTTTACATGACGCTTCTATGATTTTTTACATGACGCTTCTATGATTTTTACATGACGCTTCTTGATTTTTACATGACGCTTCTATGATTTTTACATGACGCTTCTATGATTTTTACATGACGCTTCTATGATTTTTACATGACGCTTCTATGATTTTTACATGACGCTTCTATGATTGTTTACATGACGCTTCTATGATTTTTACATGACGCTTCTATGTTTTTTACATGACGCTTCTTGATTTTTACATGACGCTTCTATGATTTTTACATGACGCTTCTATTGATTTTTACATGACGCTTCTATGATTTTTACATGACGCTTCTATGTTTACATGACGCTTCTATGATTTTTTACATGACGCTTCTATGATTTTTACATGACGCTTCTATGATTGTTACATGACGCTTCTATGATTGTTTACATGACGCTTCTATGATTTTTACATGACGCTTCTATGATTTTTACATGACGCTTTTATGATTTTTTACATGACGCTTCTATGATTTTTTACATGACGCTTCTATGATTGTTTACATGACGCTTCTTGATTTTTACATGACGCTTCTATGATTTTTACATGACGCTTCTATGATTTTTTACATGACGCTTCTATGATTTTACATGACGCTTCTATGATTTTTTACATGACGCTTCTATGATTGTTTACATGACGCTTCTATGATTTTTTACATGACGCTTCTATGATTTTTACATGACGCTTCTATGATTTTTACATGACGCTTCTATGATTTTTACATGACGCTTCTATGATTTTTTACATGACGCTTCTATGATTTTTTTCATGACGCTTCTATGATTTTTTACATGACGCTTCTATGATTGTTTACATGACGCTTCTATGATTGTTTACATGACGCTTCTTTATGATTTTTACATGACGCTTCTATGATTTTACATGACGCTTCTATGTTTTTTACATGACGCTTCTATGATTTTTACATGACGCTTCTATGATTTTTTACATGACGCTTCTATGATTGTTTACATGACGCTTCTTTTATTTTACATGACGCTTCTATGATTTTAATGACGCTCTTACTTATTTTTACATGACGCTTCTATGATTTTTACATGACGCTTCTATGATTTTTACATGACGCTTCTATGATTTTTTACATGACGCTTCTATGATTTTTACATGACGCTTCTATGTTTTTTACATGACGCTTCTATGATTTTTACATGACGCTTCTATGATTGTTTACATGACGCTTCTATGATTTTTACATGACGCTTCTATGATTTTTACATGACGCTTCTATGATTTTTACATGACGCTTCTATGATTTTTACATGACGCTTCTATGATTTTACATGACGCTTCTATGATTGTTTACATGACGCTTCTTATGATTTTTTACATGACGCTTCTATGATTTTACATGACGCTTCTATGATTTTTACATGACGCTTCTTGATTGTTTACATGACGCTTCTATGATTTTTACATGACGCTTCTATGATTTTTTACATGACGCTTCTATGATTTTTTACATGACGCTTCTATGATTTTTACATGACGCTTCTATGATTTTTACATGACGCTTCTATGATTTTTTACATGACGCTTCTATGATTGTTTACATGACGCTTCTATGATTTTTACATGACGCTTCTATGATTTTTTACATGACGCTTCTATGATTTTTACATGACGCTTCTATGATTTTTACATGACGCTTCTATGATTTTTACATGACGCTTCTATGATTTTTACATGACGCTTCTATGATTTTTACATGACGCTTCTATGATTTTTTACATGACGCTTCTATGATTGTTTACATGACGCTTCTATGATTTTTACATGACGCTTCTATGATTTTTTACATGACGCTTCTATGATTTTTACATGACGCTTCTATGATTTTTACATGACGCTTCTATGATTTTTACATGACGCTTCTATGATTTTTTACATGACGCTTCTTGATTGTTTACATGACGCTTCTATGATTTTTTACATGACGCTTCTTTGATTGTTTACATGACGCTTCTATGATTTTTACATGACGCTTCTATGATTTTTACATGACGCTTATGATTTTTACATGACGCTTCTATGATTGTTTACATGACGCTTCTATGATTTTTTACATGACGCTTCTTGATTGTTTACATGACGCTTCTATGATTTTTACATGACGCTTCTATGATTTTTTACATGACGCTTCTATGATTTTTACATGACGCTTCTATGATTTTTACATGACGCTTCTATGATTTTTACATGACGCTTCTATGATTTTTTACATGACGCTTCTATGATTGTTTACATGACGCTTCTATGATTTTTACATGACGCTTCTATGATTTTTACATGACGCTTCTATGTTTTTACATGACGCTTCTATGATTTTTACATGACGCTTCTATGATTTTTTACATGACGCTTCTATGATTTTTACATGACGCTTCTATGATTGTTTACATGACGCTTCTATGATTTTTTACATGACGCTTCTATGATTGTTTACATGACGCTTCTATGATTTTACATGACGCTTCTATGATTTTTTACATGACGCTTCTATGATTGTTTACATGACGCTTCTTTGATTTTTACATGACGCTTCTATGATTTTTTACATGACGCTTCTATGATTTTTTACATGACGCTTCTATGATTGTTTACATGACGCTTCTATGATTTTTTACATGACGCTTCTTGATTGTTTACATGACGCTTCTATGATTTTTTACATGACGCTTCTATGATTTTTTACATGACGCTTCTATGATTTTTTACATGACGCTTCTATGATTTTTTACATGACGCTTCTTATGATTGTTTACATGACGCTTCTATGATTTTTTACATGACGCTTCTATGATTGTTTACATGACGCTTCTATGATTTTTACATGACGCTTCTATGATTTTTACATGACGCTTCTATGATTTTTTACATGACGCTTCTATGATTTTTTACATGACGCTTCTATGATTTTTACATGACGCTTCTATGATTTTTTACATGACGCTTCTATGATTGTTTACATGACGCTTCTATGATTTTTACATGACGCTTCTATGATTGTTTACATGACGCTTCATGATTTTTACATGACGCTTCTATGATTTTTACATGACGCTTCTATGATTTTTACATGACGCTTCTATGATTTTTTACATGACGCTTCTATGATTTTTTACATGACGCTTCTATGATTTTTACATGACGCTTCTATGATTGTTTACATGACGCTTCTATGATTTTTTACATGACGCTTCTATGATTTTTACATGACGCTTCTTTTTTTTATAAGACGCTTCTATGATTTTTACATGACGCTTCTATGATTTTTACATGACGCTTCTATGATTTTACATGACGCTTCTTTTTTTTCATGACGCTTCTATGATTTTTACATGACGCTTCTATTTTTACATGACGCTTCTATGATTTTTACATGACGCTTCTATGATTTTTACATGACGCTTCTATGTTTTTACATGACGCTTCTATGATTTTTTACATGACGCTTCTATGATTTTTACATGACGCTTCTTGATTGTTTACATGACGCTTCTATGATTGTTTACATGACGCTTCTATGATTTTTACATGACGCTTCTATGATTTTTACATGACGCTTCTATGATTTTTACATGACGCTTCTATGATTTTTTACATGACGCTTCTATGATTTTTTACATGACGCTTCTATGATTTTTACATGACGCTTCTATGATTTTTACATGACGCTTCTATGATTTTTCATGACGCTTCTATGATTTTTACATGACGCTTCTATGATTTTTACATGACGCTTCTATGATTTTTTACATGACGCTTCTATGATTTTTTACATGACGCTTCTATGATTTTTTACATGACGCTTCTATGATTTTTACATGACGCTTCTATGATTTTTTACATGACGCTTCTATGATTTTTACATGACGCTTCTATGATTTACATGACGCTTCTATGATTTTTTACATGACGCTTCTATGATTTTTACATGACGCTTCTATGATTTTTTACATGACGCTTCTATGATTTTTACATGACGCTTCTATGATTTTTTACATGACGCTTCTTGATTTTTACATGACGCTTCTATGATTTTTACATGACGCTTCTATGATTGTTTACATGACGCTTCTTGATTTTTACATGACGCTTCTATGATTTTTTACATGACGCTTCTATGGTTTTTTACATGACGCTTCTATGATTGTTTACATGACGCTTCTATGATTTTTACATGACGCTTCTATGATTGTTTACATGACGCTTCTATGATTTTTTACATGACGCTTCTATGATTTTTACATGACGCTTCTATGATTTTTACATGACGCTTCTATGATTTTTTACATGACGCTTCTATGATTTTTACATGACGCTTCTATGATTTTTACATGACGCTTCTATGATTGTTTACATGACGCTTCTTTTATTCTTCTTGACGCTTCTATGATTTTTTACATGACGCTTCTATGATTGTTTACATGACGCTTCTTTTATTCTTCATGACGCTTCTATGATTTCTCAAATGACACTTCATTAGTTTTTATATAAGGCTTCTATGATTTTTTACATGACGCTTCTATGATTTTTACATGACGCTTCTATGATTGTTTACATGACGCTTCTTTTTTTTCATGACGCTTCTATGATTTTCATGACACTTCATTAGTTTTTATATAAGGCTTCTATGATTTTTTACATGACGCTTCTATGATTTTTTACATGACGCTTCTATGATTTTTTACATGACGCTTCTATGATTGTTTACATGACGCTTCTATGTTTGTTTACATGACGCTTCTTTGATTGTTTACATGACGCTTCTATGATTGTTTACATGACGCTTCTATGATTTTTTACATGACGCTTCTATGATTTTTTACATGACGCTTCTATGATTTTTACATGACGCTTCTATGTTTGTTTACATGACGCTTCTTTGATTTTACATGACGCTTCTATGATTGTTTACATTACGCTTCTTTGATTGTTTACATGACGCTTCTATGATTGTTTACATGACGCTTCTATGATTTTTTACATGACGCTTCTTTGATTGTTTACATGACGCTTCTATGATTTTTTACATGACGCTTCTATGATTTTTTACATGACGCTTCTATGATTTTTTACATGACGCTTTCATGATTGTTTACATGACGCTTCATGATTTTTACATGACGCTTCTATGATTTTTTACATGACGCTTCTATTATTGTTTACATGACGCTTCTATGATTTTTTACATGACGCTTCTATAATTTTTACATGACGCTTCTATAATTTTTTACATGACGCTTCTATGTTTGTTTACATGACGCTTCTTTGATTCTTACATGACGCTTCTATGATTTTTTACATGACGCTTCTATGATTGATTACATGACGCTTCTATGATTTTTTACATGACGCTTCTTTGTTTTACATGACGCTTCTATTATTTTTTACATGACGCTTCTATGATTTTTTACATGACGCTTCTATGATTTTTACATGACGCTTCTATGATTGTTTACATGACGCTTCTATGATTTTTTACATGACGCTTCTATGATTGTTTACATGACGCTTCTATGATTTTTACATGACGCTTCTACGATTTTTTACATGACGCTTTCATGATATTTTACATGACGCTTCTTTGATTTTTTACATGACGCTTCTACGATTTTTTACATGACGCTTTCATGATTGTTTACATGACGCTTCTTTGATTGTTTACATGACGCTTCTATGATTTTTACATGACGCTTCTATGATTGTTTACATGACGCTTCTTTTTTTCTTGACGCTTCTATGATTTCTCAAATGACACTTCCATTACTTTTTATATAAGGCTTCTATGATTTTTTACATGACGCTTCTATGATTTTTTACATGACGCTTCTATGATTGTTTACATGACGCTTCTTTTATTCTTCATGACGCTTCTATGATTTCTCAAATGACACTTCCATTAGTTTTTATATAAGGCTTCTATGATTTTTTACATGACGCTTCTATGATTTTTTACATGACGCTTCTATGATTTTTTACATGACGCTTCTATGATTTTTTACATGACGCTTCTATAATTTTTTACATGACGCTTCTATGTTTGTTTACATGACGCTTCTTTGATTCTCTACATGACGCTTCTATGATTGTTTACATTACGCTTCTTTGATTGTTTACATGACGCTTCTATGATTGTTTACATGACGCTTCTATGATTTTTTACATGACGCTTCTTTGATTGTTTACATGACGCTTCTATGATTTTTTACATGACGCTTCTATGATTTTTTACATGACGCTTCTATGATTTTTTCATGACGCTTCTATGATTTTTTAAATGACGCTTCTTTGATTTTTTACATGACGCTTCTATGATTTTTTACATGACGCTTCTATGTTTGTTTACATGACGCTTCTTCGATTCTCTGCATGACGCTTCTATGATTTTTTACATGACGCTTCTATGATTGTTTACATGACGCTTCTATGATTTTTTACATGACGCTTCTATGGTTCTCTACATGACGCTTCTATGATTTTTTACATGACGCTTCTATGACTTTTTTACATGACGCTTCTATGATTCTCTACATGACGCTTCTATGATTGTTTACATGACGCTTCTATGATTTTTTACATGACGCTTCTTTGATTGTTTACATGACGCTTCTTTGATTCTCTACATGACGCTTCTATGATTTTTTACATGACGCTTCTATGATTGTTTACATGACGCTTCTTTGATTGTTTACATGACGCTTCTATGATTGTTTACATGACGCTTTCATGATTTTTTACATGACGCTTCTATGATTGTTTACATGACGCTTCTTTGATTTTTTACATGACGCTTCTTTGATTGTTTACATGACGCTTCTATGATTTTTTACATAACGCTTCTATGATTGTTTACACGACGCTTCTATGATTTTTTACATGACGCTTCTACGATTTTTTACATGACGCTTTCATGATTGTTTACATGACGCTTCTTTGATTTTTTACATGACGCTTCTACGATTTTTTACATGACGCTTTCTTGATTGTTTACATGACGCTTCTTGATTGTTGACATGACGCTTCTTTTATTCTTCATGACGCTTCTATGATTTCTCAAATGACACTTCCATTAGTTTTTATATAAGGCTTCTATGATTTTTTACATGACGCTTCTATGATTGTTTACATGACGCTTCTTTTATTCTTCATGACGCTTCTATGATTTCTCAAATGACACTTCCATTAGTTTTTATATAAGGCTTCTATGATTTTTTACATGACGCTTCTATGATTTTTTACATGACGCTTCTATGATTTTTACATGACGCTTCTATGATTGTTTACATGACGCTTCTATGTTTGTTTACATGACGCTTCTTTGATTGTTTACATGACGCTTCTATGATTGTTTACATGACGCTTCTATGATTTTTTACATGACGCTTCTATGATTTTTTACATGACGCTTCTATAATTTTTTACATGACGCTTCTATGTTTGTTTACATGACGCTTCTTTGATTCTCTACATGACGCTTCTATGATTGTTTACATTACGCTTCTTTGATTGTTTACATGACGCTTCTATGATTGTTTACATGACGCTTCTATGATTTTTTACATGACGCTTCTTTGATTGTTTACATGACGCTTCTATGATTTTTTACATGACGCTTCTATGATTTTTTACATGACGCTTCTATGATTTTTTACATGACGCTTTCATGATTGTTTACATGACGCTTTCATGATTTTTTACATGACGCTTCTATGATTTTTTACATGACGCTTCTATTATTGTTTACATGACGCTTCTATGATTTTTTACATGACGCTTCTATAATTTT
This sequence comes from Macrostomum lignano, assembly GCA_002269645.1. Classification (NCBI taxonomy): domain Eukaryota; kingdom Metazoa; phylum Platyhelminthes; family Macrostomidae; genus Macrostomum; species Macrostomum lignano. The sequence goes on along the minus strand of NIVC01000822.1, from coordinate 145,261 downwards.
TTACATGACGCTTCTATAATTTTTTACATGACGCTTCTATGTTTGTTTACATGACGCTTCTTTGATTCTCTACATGACGCTTCTATGATTTTTTACATGACGCTTCTATGATTGATTACATGACGCTTCTATGATTTTTTACATGACGCTTCTTTGGTTCTCTACATGACGCTTCTATTATTTTTTACATGACGCTTCTATGATTTTTTACATGACGCTCCTATGATTCTTTACATGACGCTTCTATGATTGTTTACATGACGCTTCTATGATTTTTTACATGACGCTTCTTTGATTCTCTACATGACGCTTCTATGATTTTTTACATGACGCTTCTATGATTGTTTACATGACGCTTCTATGATTTTTTACATGACGCTTCTATGATTGTTTACATGACGCTTCTTTGATTGTTTACATGACGCTTCTATGATTGTTTACATGACGCTTCTATGATTTTTTACATGACGCTTCTTTGATTGTTTACATAACGCTTCTATGATTGTTTACATGACGCTTCTATGATTTTTTACATGACGCTTCTATGATTTTTTCATGACGCTTCTATGATTTTTTAAATGACGCTTCTTTGATTTTTTACATGACGCTTCTATCATTTTTTACATGACGCTTTCATGATTGTTTACATGACGCTTTCATGATTTTTTACATGACGCTTCTATGATTTTTTACATGACGCTTCTATGATTTTTTACATGACGCTTCTATGATTTTTTACATGACGCATCTATGATTTTTTACATGACGCTTCTATGATTTTTTACATGACGCTTCTATAATTTTTTTACATGACGCTTCTATAATTTTTTACATGACGCTTCTATGTTTGTTTACATGACGCTTCTTTGATTCTCTGCATGACGCTTCTATGATTTTTTACATGACGCTTCTATGATTGTTTACATGACGCTTCTATGATTTTTTACATGACGCTTCTATGGTTCTCTACATGACGCTTCTATGATTTTTTACATGACGCTTCTATGATTTTTTACATGACGCTTCTATGATTCTCTACATGACGCTTCTATGATTGTTTACATGACGCTTCTATGATTTTTTACATGACGCTTCTTTGATTGTTTACATGACGCTTCTTTGATTCTCTACATGACGCTTCTATGATTTTTTACATGACGCTTCTATGATTGTTTACATGACGCTTCTTTGATTGTTTACATGACGCTTCTATGATTTTTTACATGACGCTTCTATTATTTTTTACATGACGCTTCTATGATTGTTTACATGACGCTTCTTTGATTTTTTACATGACGCTTCTTTGATTGTTTACATGACGCTTCTATGATTTTTTACATAACGCTTCTATGATTGTTTACACGACGATTCTATGATTTTTTACATGACGCTTCTACGATTTTTTACATGACGCTTTCATGATTGTTTACATGACGCTTCTTTGATTTTTTACATGACGCTTCTACGATTTTTTACATGACGCTTTCTTGATTGTTTACATGACGCTTCTTTGATTGTTGACATGACGCTTCTTTTATTCTTCATGACGCTTCTATGATTTCTCAAATGACACTTCCATTAGTTTTTATATAAGGCTTCTATGATTTTTTACATGACGCTTCTATGATTTTTTACATGACGCTTCTATGATTGTTTACATGACGCTTCTTTTATTCTTCATGACGCTTCTATGATTTCTCAAATGACACTTCCATTAGTTTTTATATAAGGCTTCTATGATTTTTTACATGACGCTTCTATGATTTTTTACATGACGCTTCTATGATTTTTTACATGACGCTTCTATGATTGTTTACATGACGCTTCTATGTTTGTTTACATGACGCTTCTTTGATTGTTTACATGACGCTTCTATGATTGTTTACATGACGCTTCTATGATTTTTTACATGACGCTTCTATGATTTTTTACATGACGCTTCTATAATTTTTTACATGACGCTTCTATGTTTGTTTACATGACGCTTCTTTGATTCTCTACATGACGCTTCTATGATTGTTTACATTACGCTGCTTTGATTGTTTACATGACGCTTCTATGATTGTTTACATGACGCTTCTATGATTTTTTACATGACGCTTCTTTGATTGTTTACATGACGCTTCTATGATTTTTTACATGACGCTTCTATGATTTTTTACATGACGCTTCTATGATTTTTTACATGACGCTTTCATGATTGTTTACATGACGCTTTCATGATTTTTTACATGACGCTTCTATGATTTTTTACATGACGCTTCTATTATTGTTTACATGACGCTTCTATGATTTTTTACATGACGCTTCTATAATTTTTTACATGACGCTTCTATGATTTTTTACATGACGCTTCTATGTTTGTTTACATGACGCTTCTTTGATTCTCTACATGACGCTTCTATGATTTTTTACATGACGCTTCTATGATTGATTACATGACGCTTCTATGATTTTTTACATGACGCTTCTTTGGTTCTCTACATGACGCTTCTATTATTTTTTACATGACGCTTCTATGATTTTTTACATGACGCTTCTATGATTCTTTACATGACGCTTCTATGATTGTTTACATGACGCTTCTATGATTTTTTACATGACGCTTCTTTGATTCTCTACATGACGCTTCTATGATTTTTTACATGACGCTTCTATGATTTTTTACATGACGCTTCTATGATTCTCTACATGACGCTTCTATGATTGTTTACATGACGCTTCTTTGATTGTTTACATGACGCTTCTATGATTGTTTACATGACGCTTCTATGATTTTTTACATGACGCTTCTTTGATTGTTTACATGACGCTTCTATGATTTTTTACATGACGCTTCTATGATTTTTTACATGACGCTTCTATGATTTTTTCATGACGCTTCTATGATTTTTTAAATGACGCTTCTTTGATTTTTTACGTGACGCTTCTATGATTTTTTACATGACGCTTTCATGATTGTTTACATGACGCTTTCATGATTTTTTACATGACGCTTCTATGATTTTTTACATGACGCTTCTATGATTTTTTACATGACGCTTCTATGATTTTTTACATGACGCTTCTATGATTTTTTACATGACGCTTCTATGATTTTTTACATGACGCTTCTATGATTTTTTACATGACGCTTCTATAATTTTTTACATGACGCTTCTATGATTTTTTACATGACGCTTCTATGATTTTTTACATGACGCCTTTTGTCCTTTATTTGTCCGTTAATAAAAGCTTTTAATAAAAAACTTTTCACTACTAAGATTCGAACCCAGGTCGCTGCATTTGCAGTCCAGTCTGTTCACATCTAGGCTAGCTCTTATCGTATTTATAAATGAAATTGTAGCACTTATATAATTCAACACTCACTCACGAAGCTGTTTCAGTAATCAATTTCCCAGGCAAGTCAGTATCAGTCTCAATTAAAGTTGACAATATGGTTTCGCAATCTAAATCACGTCTGGTGCTACGCTTCCACACTGCATTTTCAATACTGTGACGCAATTCAAGTCGGAGTTACAATTCAGTTATGATGCAATCTATTTCAGAATCAGAATTCAACCAGTCAATTTTTTCTCTAGCATTCTTACAATGCATTTCAAGTCGAAAAGTTTGTTTGACCTTTGCAAAAAAGCATGTTTTTCGAATATTTAATCCCTTTAAAATTGAGCAATTTCTTAGCCAAGATGCATGCACCGTCCCAGGAAAATTTCTGATCAAATGGTGCAAGTTTGAAGAAAATCGGTTGAGCCAATTTTTCTGAAATCTATCGCATAGCTAGATAGATAGATACAGACAACTCATTTTTAGTATATTGGACTAGCCAATTCCAGCCCCCGTTGGGGCTTTCCGTCAGAACTCCTACCAAAGTTTTCCCACGCAAAAGAAATTCACCCAACTGAACCCCCCATCTAAAGAATCTCTCATCCATAAAATCCTTGATGCAAATAATCTCACATGCAAAAAATCCCTCATCCAAAGAATCACCACACAAAAAACCCCCCATTGACAGAATCCCCGATCCAAGAATTCTCCATTCAAGGAATCCTCTATCTGTAGAATTCCCTATTTAATGAATCGCCCATCCATAGAATCTCACATGCAAAGAATACCCATCCTTCCCGTCGCATTCCCATCCCATCCCATCGATAGAATCCCCGATCCGAAGAATTCCCCATTTAAGGAATCCTCCCATCTGAAGAATTCCCCGTCCAATGAATCCCTTATTCAAGAAATCCCCGTCCACAGAAACCCTCTATCCAAAGAATCGCTTATCCATCCCTATCTAAAGAATCCCCCCATCCATCCCTATCCCAAGTATCCTCCTATTCATCCCTATCTAACGAATTTCCCTATCCATTCCTATTTAAATAATCCCCTTAACCATCCATATCAAAAAAAATCCTCCTCCAAAAAGACCCCCCTTCAAAGAATCCACATCCGAATAATTCACATCCTTAAATAATCCCCCATCAAAAGAATAATTGGCCAATGAATCCCAGAATCCCCTCATCTAAAGAACCCCCGTTCAAATAACCCCCATCTGAAGAATCCTTCATCTATAGAATCCCCCATTCAAAAAACCCTCCATCGAAACAATGCCCCACCGAAGAAATTTTCCAATGAATCAATGAATCCAAAGATATCCATTAGAAACATCCCTCATCCAAAGAATCATCAATCTATAGAATTCCCCCAAGAATTAAACATCTCAGCAATTCCCCCAAGCCTCGACACCTCAGAAATTTTCCCCAAGCATTGACATCTAAGCAATTCCGGCGCAAGCCTTGACATGTTACCAATTTCTCCTCGTCCAAAGCTTTGACATCTCAGTAATTCCCCTCCCCAAGCCTTGATGTCTCAGTAATTCTCCCAGTAAGCCTTCATATCTCAGTAATTCCTCCAGTAAGTCTTGACATCTTAGCAATTTCTCCCCGTCCAAAGCCTTTGCATCTCAGCGATTCCCCTCCCCAAGACTTAAGACCTCAGCAATTCCTTTTAAGCCTTCACATCTCAGCGATTCCCCCCACAAGCCTTGACATCTCAGAAATTCCCCCAAGTCTTGACATCTCAGAAATTCCCCCAAGCCTTGACATCTCAGAAATTGCCCTAAGCCTTGACATCTGAGTAATTCTCCTTCCCAAGTCTTGAAATCTCAGGAACTCTCTCTTAAGCCTTGGCATCTCAGCAATTCCCCAATAAGATTTGACATCTCAGAAATTTACCCCTAAGCCTTGACATCACAGCAAGTCCCTCTTAAGCCTTCATTAATTCCCCAAGGTAGGATTTTATACATGTATCTCAATAATTCCCCCCTGTAAATCTTGACATTTAAGAATTCTCTTCCGAGCAAGCATCCCCTGATAAAAGTACCCCCAGCAAGATTGGTGAAGCAATTTCCTCAGCTAGCCGATTCCAACCCCCGTTGGGGCTTTCCGTCCAAACTCCAACCACAGTTTTCCCACGCAATAAAATTTCACCCAACTGACTCTCCCAATACAAAGAACCCCCCATCCAAAGAATACACCACCCATAGAATCCACGATACAAATAATCCCCCATCCAAAAAACCTCCCATCGATAGAATCACCGATCCGAAGAATTCCCCATTCAAGGAATTCTCCTATCTGAAGAATTTCCCATCCAATGCATTGCCCATCCATAAAATCTCACATGCAAAGAATCCCCTTCCAAAGAATCCCTATTAAAAGAATCCCTCATTCACAGAATCCCCATCAAAAGAATCCCCACCCATCCATATCCAAAGAAACCCCCCATCCATTCATATCCAAAGAATCTCCCATCCATCCATATCCAAAGAATCCCCCCATCCATCCATATCCAAAGAATCCCCAATCCATGCATATCCAAATAAACCCCCATCCATTCATATCCAAAGAATCCCCCATCCATCCATATCCAAAGAATCCCCCATCCATCCATATCCAAAGAAACCCCCCATCCATTCATATCCAAAGAATCCCCCATCCATCCATATCCAAAGAACCCCCCCCCATCAATCCCTATCGAAAAAATGACCCTGTTTATCCCTATCCAAAGAATCCTCCCATCCATCCCCATCCATTCCTATCTAAAGAATCCCCCTCCAAAGAATCTCCATGCAAATAATCCACGTTCAAATAATCCCCATCCACAGAATCTCCATCCACATTATCCATTGATTCTCCCATCAAAAGAATAATTGGCCAAAGAATACCCTAATCTAAAAAACTCCGTTCAAAAAATCCACGTCCAAATAATCCCCATCTACAGAATCCCCCATTCAAAGTATCCAAAGAATCTCCCATCCAAATAATCCGCCCATGAATAGAATTCTTGGCCAAACAATCCCCTCATCTCCTCAAGATATCCGTTAGAAGCATCTCTCGTTCAAAGATTCCCCAATCCATAGAATTCCCCCCCAAGACTTAACATCTCAGCAATTCCCACCAAGCCTTGACACCTCAGAACTTCCCTCCAAGCCTTGACATCTCAGCAATTCCCTCTTAAGCCTTGGCATCTCAGTAATTCCCCCAATAAGCCTTTATATCTCAGTAATTCCCCCAGTAAGTCTTGACATCTTACGAGCTAGCAATTTCTCCTCGTGCAAAGCCTTGACATCTCAGCAATTCCCCTCACGCCTTGATATCTCAGGAATTCCCTCTTAGCCTTGGAATCTCAGTTTAATAAATAAATTTGAATATACTACATGAATACTCGTAGCTTCTCTTCTACTGATTTGCCTGATGTTTTTTAGTTTTCTTTTGCTTAAAAGTAAAAATTAAATTGCTAAAAAGTGAAAAATTAAATTTTTTTAATAAACAACTTCTACAATCTAAAAATTCGAACCCACGTCGCTGCATTAGCAGGTCAGTCTGTTTACATCTAGGCTATCTCTCATCGTTATGTTTTGATAACATAAATCGTCGCACTTATATAATTCAACACTTTCAAAACTCCACGCACAGAGTAAATCACGCGAAGCAGTTATGACATAATTTCTCAGCCAGCCTGTATCAGTTTCACTTAAAGTCTCCAATATAGTTACGCAATCTAAATCTAAATTCAATGGGGCTGGCTGGAATTGTGGAGTTTGCGATATTGGAGAGCGTACAATCAGTAAATAAAGTAAAGTTCATAGGAATCTTCTTTTTAATGATGTGCTTTTAATTTTTCGAATCACAGCAAACAAATTATATTCCCGAACTCAGCGTTTCAAGCTCTTTCTAGCAATACAATGCTCTCTTCTGAAAAAGAAAAACTCGAAGCACAAACAACGATTCAACATTCCTGCTTTAAAGCATTCAAATTCATAAGGTGTACATTCAGCGCCAGCTACAGTGAGAAGCCTGCAAGTTGATGCATTGAAATTAACAACCAAGCCAAATTGAATAGCGACCCCCGCCCCTCAACTTCAATAACTAAAATGTGTTGCGCAACCTTTCAACGCTTGTAGCTCTCCACGCGAGTGTAGAGAACCAATGCTATAGTTGGCACGGAGTAATGATGCAATACAATTCCATCGGCAGTCAGAATGCTTCTCAATCGAAAAAAACTGTTTGAACTTAAAAAAACGGGCCAAAAAATCGAGTTTTTCGAATATTTAATCCCTAAAAAATGAAGCAATTTCTTAGCAAAATTTTGTGTACCAGCGCACCTAAAATACGCATCGAATGCAGCAAATCCCACGAAATTCGGACCACGCAAAGTCAAGTTAAACGAAGGTTCCTATAGATAGATAGATAGGTAGGTAGGTAGGTACATAGTTTTGATTTTTGGTATATTGGACTAGCCAATCCCAACCCCCGTTGGGGCTTTCCGTCCAAACTCCAACCACTGTTTTCCCCATCCACAAAATCCCCGATGCAAAGAATCTCACATGCAAAGAATCCCCCATCCAAAGAACCCCTATCGATAGAATCACCGATCCGAATAATTCCCCATTCAATGAATCCCCTACTCAAGAAATTCCCGATCTACAGAAGCCCCCTATCTAACGAATCCCCATCCAAAGAATCCCTCATCCACAGAATCCCCATCCAAAGAATCCCTCATCCACAGAATCCCCATCCAAAGAATCCCTCATCCACAGAATCCAAATATAAAGAATCCTCCATCCATCCCTATCCAAAGAATTTCCTCATTCATTCCTATCCAAAGAATTTCCTCATTCATTCCTACCTAAAGAATCCCCCATCCATCCATATCCAAAGAATCCCCCCCCCAATGAATCCCCGTCCAAATAATTCACATCATAATCCCCATCTAAATAAACCATAGATCTCCCATCTAAATAATCCATAGATCTCCCATCTAAATAATCCGCCATCAAAGAAATAATTGGCCAAAGAATTCCCTCATCTAAAGAACCCCGTCCGAATAATCCCCATCCAACGAATCCAAAGAATCTCCCATCCAAATAATCCCCCTATTAATAGAATTCTTGGCCAAAGAATCCCCTCATCTAAAGAACCCCCGTCCAAATAACCCCCATCTAACGAATCCTTCATCTAAAGAATCAACCATTCGAAAAACCCTCCATCGAAACAATGCCCCATCAAAGGAATTCCCTAATGAATCATCTATCCAAAGATATCCATCCATTAGAAGCATCCCTCATCCAAAGAATCATCAATCCATAGAATTCCCCCCAAAACTTAACATCTCAGCAATTCCCCCGAGCCTCGACACCTCATAAAATTCCCCCAAGCCTTGACATCTTACCAATTTCTCCCCGTCCAAAGCCTTGACATCTTACCAATTTCTCCCCGTCCAACGCCTTGACATCTTACCAATTTCTCCCCGTCCAACGCCTTGACATCTTACCAATTTCTCCCCGTCCAAAGCCTTGACATCTCAGCAGTTCCCCGTTAAGCCTTGAAATCTCAGCAATTCTCCCCCACAAGTCTTGCATCTCAGCAAGTCCCTCTTAAGCCTTGCAATCCCCCCAAGTCCCTCTTAAGCCTTCACATCTCATTAATTCCAATAGGTAAGATTTTATACATGTATTTCAATAATTCCCCCTATAAATCTTGACATCTTAGAATTCTCTTCCGAGCAAGCATCCCCTGATAGAAAGTACCCCCACCAAGATTAGTGAAACAATTTCCTCAGCTATCCAATTCCAACCCCCGTTGGGGCTATTCGTCCAAACTCAAACCACAGTTTTTCCACGCAATAAAATTTCACCCAACTGAATCTCAAATTTAAAGAATCCCCCATCCAAAGAATCCACCACCCATAGAATCCACGATACAAAGAATCTCACATGCAGAGAATCCCCATCCAAAGAAACCCCCATCGATAGAATCCCCGATCCGAAGAATTCCCCTTCCAATGAATCCCCCATCGACAGAATCCCCTATCCAAAGAATCCCCATCCGTCCCTATCCAAAGAATCCCCCCATCCATCCCAATCCAAAGAATCCCCATCCATCCCTATCCAAAGAATCCCCCCATCCATCCCAATCTAAAGAATCCCCCCATCCACCCCTATCCAAAGAATCCCCCCATCCACAGAATCCCGATCAAAATAATGCAAATATTCCCTCATCCAAATAAACCTCCATCAAAAGAATCATTGAATCTGAAGAATCTGAATCTGAGTCCCCTCATCTAAAGAACCCCGTCCAAATAATCCAAAGAATCATACTCCAAATAAACTCCATCTAAAGAATCCAAAGAGTCTCCCGTCTAAATAATCCCCCATCAATAAAATCCTAGGCCAAAGAATCCTTCATCTAAAGAATCCCCCATTCAAAGAACCCTCCATCGAAAGAATCCCCCATCGATGGAATTTCCCAATGAATCACCTATCTAAAGATATCCATTAGAAGCAGCCCTCATGGAAGGAATCCCCAATCCACAGAATTCCCCCCCCCCAAGACTTGACATCTCAACAATTCCCCCCAAGCCTTGATACCTCAGTTCATTCTCTCTTCAGCTTTGATATCTCAGCAATTCGCTCTCAAGACTTGAAATTTCAGGAATTCCCCTGCCAAGACTTGACATCTCAGCAGTCCTCCAAGTAAGCCTTTATATCTCAGTGATTTCCCCAGTAAGCCTTGACATCTCAGCAGTCCTCCAAGTAAGCCTTTATATCTCAGAAATTCCCCCCAAGCCTTAACATCTCAGCAATCCCCCCAACAAGCCTTGGCGTCTCAGAAAGTCCCTCTTCAGCCTTGAGAGCGAATTGCTGAGATGTCAAAGCTTAAGAGAGAATGAACTGAGGTGTCAAGGCTTGGGGGAATTGTTGAGATGGTCTTCACATCAGTAGGTCTTCACAACTTAGCAATTTCTCCCCGTCCAAGGGCCTGACATCTCAGAAATCCCCCCACGCCTTGAAACCTCAGCAATTTCCTTTTGGCATCTCAGCAAGTCCCTTTAAGGCTTGACATCTCAGTAATTCCCCAGTAAGCCTGCATATCTGAATAATTCCCCAGTATGTTTTGACATCTTAGCAATCTCACCCGATCAAGCATGCCCTAAGAGCAAGCGTCCTTTCGATAGCAAGCATCCCCTGATAGAAAGTAACCCAAGCAAGACAGTGAAACAATTTACTCAGCTAGTACAATAATTACGAGCGTAGTTTCTTATCTAGTGCAATAATCCTTTTCAAAATTCAAAGTTTAATAAAAAAGTTTGAACATACTACATGAACGCTCGTAGCTTCTTCTTTTTTACCTGATTTACCGGACGTTTTTTAAAGTTAAAATTTTTAATAAAAAAACTTTTACTCTCTAAAAATTCGAACCCACGTCGCTGCATTATTTACTCTCTAAAAATTCGAACCCACGTCGCTGCATTAGCAGTTCAGTCTGTTCACCTCTAGGCTAACTCATCGTTTTGATAACATGAATTGTAGCACATATATAATTCAACACTGAAAACTCCAAGCATAGAGTAGAAATCACTCGAAGCAAGTTATGACATAATCAATTTCTCAGGCAGAAAATATCAGTTCAATTATTAAAGTCAACTATTAAAGTGAACAATATGGTTACGCAATCTAAATTGAAATCCAATGGCGCTGGCTTGAATTGCGGAGTTGCGATAAAGTAGGGGTTTGCGATATGGAAGAGCGTACAATGAGTATACGAGTATAAAGTAAAAAGTATAAAAATCTTCTTTTTAATGCTGTGCTCTTAATTTTTCGAATCTCAGAAAACAAATTATATTCCCGAACTCAGCGTTCCTAGCTCTTTCCAGCAATACAAAGTTCTCTTCTGAAAGTGAAAAACTCAAAGCGCAAACAGCGATTGAACATTCCTGCTTTAAAGCAGTCAAATTCATAAGGTGTACATTCAGCGCCAGCTTCAGTGAGAGGCTTTCAAGTTGATGCATTGAAATTAACAACCAAGCAATGCCCAGGACTAATTGAATGGCGAAACCCTCCCCCCAATTTCAATAACTTAAAGGTGTTGCGCAACCTTTCAACGCTTGTAGCTTTCCACGCGAGTGTAGAGAACCAATGCTATAGTTGGCACTGAGTTATGATGCAATACAATTCCATCGGCAGTCAGAACGCTTCTCAATCGAAAAAAACTGTTTGAACTTAAAAAAACGGGCAAAAAATCGAGTTTTTCGAATATTTAATCCCTAAAAAATGAAGCAATTTCTTAGCAAAATTTTGTGTACCAGTGCACCATCAATACGCATCGAATGCAGAAAACCCCACGAAATTCGGACCACGCAAAGTCTAGTTAAACGAAGGTTCCTATAGATATATAGATAGGTAGGTAGGTAGGTAGGTAGGTACATAGTTTTGATTTTTAGTAGATTGGACTAGAGCGTTATGGACAAACATACAAACAAATATTAGAGATTTAGTATATTTAGATTTTTAAGCCGGGTTGCCCTACGGCCTACTGAACACCTTATATATCTAACTACAAAAATTTAACTGTCTGTGTCTGTGTGTCTTTCATGATAGGGAGAAATTCTGTAAATGTCTATGTCTAACGTAGAGTACAATTTCGCTTATTTACACACTCGATCTGATCTGCCTAAAACATTATCATGCGATTCTTCTCAGCAATCCCTCTGGCGTGCGAGTTTTCATGCGAGTCACGCGAGTAGATTTTTACCAACCAAATTAGTTTCATTCATAATTTTTTTCATTTTATTCGAGCTATAGGTTTTCTTTCCTGCGTCTATAAATAGGCCGACTCAAACTACCGCCAGTGTTCCGACGACGAAAAATTGCTCAAATATGAACGTTAAATATGAACCGGCCCTTACAAGCAATTCGCTGTCACTGAGAATGGGAACCGAGTTTTGAAAACTTTTCTTGTTTGATTGGTCACAATTTATTTTAATTCGAATCTCTGCAATTAGATTTTTACTGAAGACAGATACGAGCCTATTGATTAAGTTAAGAAGGCTTTTAAAATGAGTTCAAAACCTAGGATAAATACCCCAGTAAATTCGATAGACATCTAAAAGATCCATAGCAGCACAACTAATAAATTAGAAAAATGATCTCACAGTAATTGCTTGGTGAAATTCTGTCGCAGACTGAAGCACCTCTCTGACTGAGGTTCCAAGGTTTTTTCCACTGCTAGGCGCTATTGGGCAAGTCGATTGGGAAGCGCGGCCGATTATTCATATAGCATAGGAGTTGCACTGGGGCAAGAGGAGAAATTCTGCTTTGGGGTTGCAGTCTTCCCTGCTCCCTCTTCCCTGCTCCCCATGACTTGCCAAGTTCAACGGGTGAGACAGCCAACAGTGAGTGGGCAGAGATAGAGAGCGCATATTTAACTGTACGCGAATCATGTACAGCTCTGTCTATCCCAGACCGAAGTGCTATTTCTTTCCCGGCCCCCCAAACCTGAACCCTGGAGAGACAGGTTATTTTCATTTATACACTCATAATTCTTATTCCCGGGTTAAGCTGTCCAGCAAGAATCCAAAACACACAGAGCTAATAGTTGTACTGTTTGTACATAAAGAGGGGCTTTATCTATACAATAAGGGAAGGGCATTCAGCATCGATGTCTAGACTCCAGACAAAGCAAGCTGGCTGGAAGTCAGCGGGTCCTCCTAAAATTTAGACAGACAAAGAAAATTTGAAATAGGAAGTACATTTTTTAAAACTGGAGCGCAGCTTTTAGCTTGGACCCTGGAAGGGAAAAAATCCGGTTTTTGTCTGCTACGCTGAGCAGATTGGTGTTTCTGGTCAAATTTAATCCAGATTTAAGCGGCATGGTAGAAAATTATTTTCTGTTAAAGAATTATCTTCTGTGGAGTAAAATCTGTTTACTTTTCCGTCCTACCTTTGCATGCATCTGTCCCTCATAAACTTAGTATGCTCGTACATACAAAGATAAACTCATTGCCTACTTACGACTACGAAGGCAGTGCGATTAATCTAGGCCTTGTGAAAGTTTAGTCTTTTGAAGTTCAAACGTGAGATTTAAATGTTATGAAAGTTAGGTCTTGTGAAGTCTGAACCGAGTAGAATGCATGAGGGGGCTTCTGGGACAAAATTTTTAACGTCCTCCCTAATTCCATTAAATCCATCCATATTATCCCCGACAGAATCAGAAAAAAGGGGGTCGCACTCGCTCACAAAACGTCCTCCATAATCCCATTAAATCCATCCATATTATCCCCGACAGAATCAGAGCATAACAGGTGTCCTACTTGTTCCGAAAACTTCGAACATAATCCCATTAAATCCATCCATATTATCCCTGAATCAGAAAAAAGAGGGTCGCACTCGCTCACAAAACGTCATTCATAATCCTCCTAACCTATCCTCCTTCCTCCCCGACAGAATCAGAGCATAACAGGTGTCCTACATAATCCACTGACATCCACCCATAGTATCTTCGAAACAACCAGAAAATAATCTGCATTCTTCTCCTCACATTCAATTCGCAACGCGAAACCAGATCCCTAAGACTTTAAATCATCAGCGCAGGGTCCTTACCCTTTGAAAAAAATTAAATTCTCAATAAAAATGTTTCCAGTTGTCTCTCCAGGTTCTTATTACTCTAAGAAGTCTTGGACTTGCCGATGGTCAGGCGAAGGCCGCCGGGCAGGTAGACAGATCACCGTGCTCAAAGCAGAACCAACGGTAGATGGAAGCAGCTCGCCCAGACGAAGGACGGACGCCCCACCAGGCGACCAACAGCGCAAGCGCAGCCTTGAAAGCCAAAAAGGCTGCTGCAGAGCAGGCGAGGATGATGCGGCTGTAGCGGCTCTGCCCTGCGTGGCTGCCTGCTCAGAAGACGTCGGGCTCCGCGGCAGAAGAGAGCCAGTCGGGCTTGGTGGGGTTTGGTGTTGCCGCGAAGGCACTGTGGCTTGCACAAGCTTGAGTAGGTAGGAGGAATGAAATATCATAACTTTAAAAGTGTTAGCAACGCCCATCATAAACTCGAAATATCAAAAACCCCGAAATATCATAACTCCGAAATTGCTAGCAACGCCCATCATAAGCCCGAAATATCATAACTCCGAAAACCAAAATAGTGTTGGGCATTGCTTTCGGAGTTTTGATATTTCAGGCTTGTGATTTTTCGGGTTTATGACGTGCATTGCTAGCGATTTCGGAGTTATGATATTTCGGGTTTATGACGTGCATTGCTAGCGATTTCGGAGTTATGATATTTCGGGTTTATGATGGAGTTGTGATTTTTCGGGTTTGTGATGCCCCCCCCCCTCACCTGCTCACTATCCAGGGTCACAGATGGCGGGCATAAAATTTTCGGGTGCTGGGTACAAGCAATTCTCTATAACTAGACTTTTCTATAACTATAACTAGGTTAGTTATAGAGAAATCCTTGGTACAAGCGACAGGCGGCACGGCGGAGCGGGCGGGGATGCAGGCCTGTGAAAGGTTGATGCCGGAAGCGGTAGAAATGTGCGAGACAAACTCAGTAGTGCAGACACAGAGCTCTGGGGAGATCCTGTTGAGTGGAGATGGAGAAGATCTTTTTTGATTAGTTTGGAGTAAACACCTGGATTTTTACAATAATTTCGTTGCCCTCCCGTTGAGTTTGAGTGTCGAATTTTGTTACTATTATTTGTCACTTTACAAAAGGGTTCAAATTGAGGGTAAAAATTGTAGCAAAGTAATTAAATCGTGAAGGAATGCATCGGAAGTCAACTGGTTAAACCATTAGATGGTGTTCAGCCTACTACTGAAGTATTTTTTTACTTCTAGTACGCTCGAAAGCTGTCACACTACGAGCGTAATACTTGTACAATAAATATTACGAGCTAGATTCCTTTTGTGCCCCAGTTTATCGGTAGGTACCCTGTAGTTACTTTATAGCCGAAATAACCCGAATAAAAATGCATCGAATAAGCGTTCAGTTAAAAGCGATGGGTTGAATAGTTTCTACCCAGCCTGCCTTCATTCTCTTGCAGTCTTAACTGACTCAAATTCTGAACATCAGAGGCTGCAGCTCGCAGACTCGCAGTAGTTTCTGTTGCAACCGTGTTTGAGTGGGGCATAGGGTGGTCTGGGTAGAGAGAAAAAGGAAAGGCAGTCGAGGCAAAACGAACGCACTCTCATGGCTAGGCTGAAAAACGTTTCAGAGCTTGTCAGGCATGCAGTGGCTTTACGTGGACAGTGTCTGATAGCATGTACATTCGTGGGCTTCGAAATGGGGTGGGCTGGGGGTCGAAGTGAATCTCCGCTGCTTCGGTCTTCACCCTCATACCCCTTCACTCGCCGAGAGGCGTCAGGGTTGTACGTTGTACGGCCAATGACTGCCTGCCCCACACATCTCTTCCGCCAGCCCTCTTTTTAGTGCGCTCTGTGCGAAAGCATAAGAGGGGTGCTGAGGCACAGTTCAGGGAAAGGCTACACAAAAGCGCTAAGCGAAGTTCCAGTAAGCCCAAAAAGCTGCATTAGCCATAGTTGGGCGCAAAAGTCAAAGAATGCCCGACTATCTGTCCTGCGGGGCCTGCCACGCCGAATTCGAAGTGATGGACTTCCACCGCTTCCTGGACCATAAGATCTCTAGCTGCCACATTCGGTACGATGGCTCGGGCCCATCAGAGTCGATGCTCGAATGCTCCAAATGCAACAGGCGCTGCCGCACACCCTGGTCTCTGCTCCAGCACCTGCAGTTTGATCATTGCATGTCGCTGGTGCGCACTTTGATGCTTCCAGCATCTCAGGCTGGTGCCTCCAGCGCTCATTCAGAGGCCAGCACGCAGACTAGCGGCTCCAGTTTGAAGCGACAGGTCTGCCCGTGCGATGACATTGATGAGCGGCTGACAGTTGACTGCTGCCTGGTTGACACAGGCGGTGGTTGTTGCCCAGTCGAAGGCTGCCCAGCTGGCAAGCCTCTCCAAACACCGCAGTGCTGTCTGGCAGTCCCGAAAAAGCGCCGCCTGTTGGCGCTTCGTCCGTGCGACAACGGTGATACAAGTGGTGCCGGCTCTAGCACTGGTGTCGGCGACGGAGACGCCAGCCCGGCAACCGCCAGCGCCAGCGCACCTGCCTCGTCTACCAGAGATTCGCCATCAGGGCAACCGCAGACGCCACAGACGCCGCAGCAGACACAGGTTGCCGCGTCCTCTGCTCAAGCGCCGCTGCCTCCTCCGCCGCTTTTGTGCTGCTCGGCAGTGAAGATTGAGTGCTGCCAGAAAGCAGCAACACCCGGCCCTCCTAGGTGAGTGGGTGAATAGGCATTGTTTTACGGGTCAGCTGCACTCTTGCTGTACAAAATTATTTTTACGATACTTGCAACTTGCAAATTTTAGATGCAGTTGTTGAAATTCATAAGGTCTAAATTCATAGACAACTGTCTATGAAATCAAATTTTGCATTGATCGAAATGCACTTAACGTAACTTAATGCTTAATGGCTGGTCATTAACTGAAAGTCCTGTTTCGACCATAGACAATTCAATCAATGCAGCTAATATGAAGCGGTAATTTAAGCTAATGGCCAAATTTCCATTTCCAACGCCATTGGCCATTGGCCATTGACCTTGGCCATTGCCTAGAAAACTCGCATAGTTTTCTTTCAGTAAAAGCACATCAAGAAAGTTCCAAGGAAACAGTATTTGTTGATGCTACGGTTTGCTTCAAAGTCAATTAATTTTCTGTGGTCGTAGAACTTGTCTATTTCTTGTCTAAAAATAGAATAATAAATAGGCAGCCAATACTAGGATTTGTACTTTTAGCAACGCGTTCCTGTAAACATAGTTTGCCCAGTCTAGTCATTTCTTCGTCCAAGGTCGCTGCCTCGCAGCCTCATATTTTTTACGCGTCCTGGCGTACATTTCTAGGCGCTCAGATTATCTATGCTTGACTGAAAAAAATGTTTTTGGATTTCTCCAATCCGTTCAAGCACAAGCCACGGGTTAAATCTACATGTAAAGTACCCCTTTCGGAATTAGCATAAGCGAAACCTATTAAGGGCGAGGATTTTAGGCAGTGGGAATTTTTCGTCTATTAGTTATCACCTGCTTATCCTTTTATGGGACGCCTTTTGAAGAGCGCACTATCATATGGGCAAGCCGACAGGGTCGCAATGGATTTTATTGTGGGGGGACAAAGCAAAGAATTCTACATGTATATGTAGATTATTTTCAGAATGGGTGTTATCAGCGCTCATTTAGCGCCGCAGGCACTCATTTTGGCGCCCCAGAGACTAATTTTGGCTCCACAGGCACTCATTTTAGCGCTGTAGGCGCTATATATTTGTCACTCTGAAGCAAAATTATTGATATCCATAACGGATCACAAGAGTTGGGGGGGGGAAGCATTGGCATGTCCCCCCCCACAGCTTTTACTGGGGGGACATGTCCCCCCCCCGGTGGCGACGCCCCTGGGTAAGCGATTGAACAACTTGTATTGGAGCACACTCATTGGACATGTCACATGAGTACACTGACATGAGCGCACTGACACGAAATTTTACGAGCGTGCAATGATGAAGGCGCGAGTCGATTATATATTTGTAGTAGCGCAGAAAATAAATTAGGATCGTACTGCCGTCTTCATAAAAGTATCTACACAATTAGCGATTAGAGACACGTCAGGGTAAAAAAATCTAGTGCTTGAATGAATCTGCTTTGCACATGTTTCTTTACACATGTTTCTTTACACATGTATCTTTACACATGTATCTTTACACATATATCTTTACACATAAGTATCTTTACACATGTAATCTTTCTACATGTATCTTTACACATACATCTTTACACATAAGTATCTTTACACATGTATCTTTACACATGTATCTTTACACATGTATCTTTACACATATATCTTTACACATATATCCTTACACATAAGTATCTTTACACATAAGTATCTTTACACATGTATCTTTACACATGTATCTTTACACATGTATCTTTACACATATATCTTTACACATATATCTTTACACATAAGTATCTTTACACATAAGTATCTTTACACATGTAATCTTTCTACATGTATCTTTACACATACATCTTTACACATAAGTATCTTTACACATGTATCTTTACACATAAGTATCTTTACACATGTAATCTTTCTACATGTATCTTTACAAATGTATCTTTACACATGTATCTTTACACATGTATCTTTACTCATAAGTATCCTTACACATGTATCTTTACACATGTATCTTTACACATAAGTATCTTTACACATAAGTATCTTTACACATGTAATCTTTCTACATGTATCTTTGCACATACATCTTTACACATAAGTATCTTTACACATAAGTATCTTTACACATGTATCTTTACACATAAGTATCTTTACACATAAGTATCTTTACACATGTAATCTTTCTACGTGTATCTTTACACATACATCTTTACACATAAGTATCTTTACACATGTATCTTTACACATGTATCTTTACACATGTATCTTTACACATGTATCATTACACATGTATCTTTACACATAAGTATCTTTACACATGTATCTTTACACATATATCTTTACACATAAGTATCTTTACACATGTATCTTTACACATAAGTATCTTTACACATGTATCTTTACAGATGTATCTTTACACATGTATCTTTACACATAAGTATCCTTACACATGTATCTTTACACATGTATCTTTACACATAAGTATCTTTACACATGTATCTTTACACATGTATCTTTACACATAAGTATCTTTACACATGTATCTTTACACATGTATCTTTACACATGTATCTTTACACATAAGTATCCTTACACATGTATCTTTACACATGTATCTTTACACATAAGTATCTTTACACATGTAATCTTTCTACATGTATCTTTACACATACATCTTTACACATAAGTATCTTTACACATGTATCTTTACACATAAGTATCTTTACACATAAGTATCTTTACACATGTATCTTTACACATAAGTATCTTTACACATGTAATCTTTCTACATGTATCTTTACACATACATCTTTACACATAAGTATCTTTACACATGTATCTTTACACATGTATCTTTACACATGTATCTTTACACATGTATCTTTACAAATGTATCTTTACACATGTATCTTTACACATGTATCTTTACACATGTATCTTTACACATGTATCTTTACACATGTATCTTTACACATAAGTATCTTTACACATGTATCTTTACACATAAGTATCTTTACACATAAGTATCTTTACACATGTATCTTTACACATATATCTTTACACATAAGTATCTTTACACATAAGTATCTTTACACATGTAATCTTTCTACGTGTATCTTTACACATACATCTTTACACATAAGTATCTTTACACATGTATCTTTACACATAAGTATCTTTACACATAAGTATCTTTACACATAAGTATCTTTACACATGTATCTTTACACATGTATCTTTACACATAAGTATCTTTACACATAAGTATCTTTACACATGTATCTTTACACATATATCTTTACACATAAGTATCTTTACACATAAGTATCTTTACACATGTATCTTTACACATAAGTATCTTTACACATAAGTATCTTTACACATAAGTATCTTTACACATAAGTATCTTTACACATGTAATCTTTCTACATGTATCTTTACACATACATCTTTACACATAAGTATCTTTACACATAAGTATCTTTACACATGTATCTTTACACATAAGTATCTTTACACATAAGTATCTTTACACATGTATCTTTACACATGTATCTTTACACATAAGTATCTTTACACATAAGTATCTTTACACATGTAATCTTTGCACATACATCTTTACACATAAGTATCTTTACACATAAGTATCTTTACACATGTATCTTTACACATATATCTTTACACATAAGTATCTTTACACATAAGTATCTTTACACATGTAATCTTTCTACGTGTATCTTTACACATACATCTTTACACATAAGTATCTTTACACATGTATCTTTACACATAAGTATCTTTACACATAAGTATCTTTACACATAAGTATCTTTACACATGTATCTTTACACATGTATCTTTACACATAAGTATCTTTACACATAAGTATCTTTACACATGTATCTTTACACATATATCTTTACACATAAGTATCTTTACACATAAGTATCTTTACACATGTATCTTTACACATAAGTATCTTTACACATAAGTATCTTTACACATAAGTATCTTTACACATAAGTATCTTTACACATGTAATCTTTCTACATGTATCTTTACACATACATCTTTACACATAAGTATCTTTACACATAAGTATCTTTACACATGTATCTTTACACATAAGTATCTTTACACATAAGTATCTTTACACATGTATCTTTACACATAAGTATCTTTACACATAAGTATCTTTACACATGTAATCTTTCTACGTGTATCTTTACACATACATCTTTACACATAAGTATCTTTACACATGTATCTTTACACATGTATCTTTACACATGTATCTTTACACATGTATCATTACACATGTATCTTTACACATAAGTATCTTTACACATGTATCTTTACACATATATCTTTACACATAAGTATCTTTACACATGTATCTTTACACATAAGTATCTTTACACATGTATCTTTACAGATGTATCTTTACACATGTATCTTTACACATAAGTATCCTTACACATGTATCTTTACACATGTATCTTTACACATAAGTATCTTTACACATGTATCTTTACACATGTATCTTTACACATAAGTATCTTTACACATGTATCTTTACACATGTATCTTTACACATGTATCTTTACACATAAGTATCCTTACACATGTATCTTTACACATGTATCTTTACACATAAGTATCTTTACACATGTAATCTTTCTACATGTATCTTTACACATACATCTTTACACATAAGTATCTTTACACATGTATCTTTACACATAAGTATCTTTACACATAAGTATCTTTACACATGTATCTTTACACATAAGTATCTTTACACATGTAATCTTTCTACATGTATCTTTACACATACATCTTTACACATAAGTATCTTTACACATGTATCTTTACACATGTATCTTTACACATGTATCTTTACAAATGTATCTTTACACATGTATCTTTACACATGTATCTTTACACATGTATCTTTACACATGTATCTTTACACATGTATCTTTACACATAAGTATCTTTACACATGTATCTTTACACATAAGTATCTTTACACATAAGTATCTTTACACATGTATCTTTACACATATATCTTTACACATAAGTATCTTTACACATAAGTATCTTTACACATGTAATCTTTCTACGTGTATCTTTACACATACATCTTTACACATAAGTATCTTTACACATGTATCTTTACACATAAGTATCTTTACACATAAGTATCTTTACACATAAGTATCTTTACACATGTATCTTTACACATGTATCTTTACACATAAGTATCTTTACACATAAGTATCTTTACACATGTATCTTTACACATATATCTTTACACATAAGTATCTTTACACATAAGTATCTTTACACATGTATCTTTACACATAAGTATCTTTACACATAAGTATCTTTACACATAAGTATCTTTACACATAAGTATCTTTACACATGTAATCTTTCTACATGTATCTTTACACATACATCTTTACACATAAGTATCTTTACACATAAGTATCTTTACACATGTATCTTTACACATAAGTATCTTTACACATAAGTATCTTTACACATGTATCTTTACACATGTATCTTTACACATAAGTATCTTTACACATAAGTATCTTTACACATGTAATCTTTCTACATG
Source organism: Macrostomum lignano (assembly GCA_002269645.1). Taxonomy (NCBI): domain Eukaryota; kingdom Metazoa; phylum Platyhelminthes; family Macrostomidae; genus Macrostomum; species Macrostomum lignano. Next base: position 123,051 of record NIVC01000822.1, on the reverse strand, counting down.
TATCTTTACACATACATCTTTACACATAAGTATCTTTACACATGTATCTTTACACATAAGTATCTTTACACATAAGTATCTTTACACATAAGTATCTTTACACATGTAATCTTTCTACGTGTATCTTTACACATACATCTTTACACATAAGTATCTTTACACATGTATCTTTACACATGTATCTTTACACATGTATCTTTACACATGTATCTTTAGACATGTATCTTTACACATATATCTTTACACATAAGTATCTTTACACATAAGTATCTTTACACATAAGTATCTTTACACATAAGTATCTTTACACGTATCTTTACACATGTATCTTTACACATGTATCTTTACACATAAGTATCCTTACACATGTATCTTTACACATGTATCTTTACACATAAGTATCTTTACACATAAGTATCTTTACACATAAGTATCTTTACACATAAGTATCTTTACACGTATCTTTACACATGTATCTTTACACATAAGTATCCTTACACATGTATCTTTACACATGTATCTTTACACATAAGTATCTTTACACATGTAATCTTTCTACATGTATCTTTACACATACATCTTTACACATAAGTATCTTTACACATGTATCTTTACACATGTATCTTTACACATGTATCTTTACACATAAGTATCTTTACACATGTATCTTTACACATGTATCTTTACACATAAGTATCCTTACACATGTATCTTTACACATGTATCTTTACACATAAGTATCTTTACACATGTAATCTTTCTACATGTATCTTTGCACATACATCTTTACACATAAGTATCTTTACACATGTAATCTTTCTACATGTATCTTTGCACATGTATCTTTACACATGTATCTTTACACATGTATCTTTACACATAAGTATCCTTACACATGTATCTTTACACATGTATCTTTACACATAAGTATCTTTACACATGTAATCTTTCTACATGTATCTTTGCACATACATCTTTACACATAAGTATCTTTACACATGTAATCTTTCTACATGTATCTTTGCACATACATCTTTACACATAAGTATCTTTACACATAAGTATCTTTACACATGTAATCTTTCTACATGTATCTTTGCACATACATCTTTACACATAAGTATCTTTACACATGTATCTTTCTACATGTTTTTTTACACATGTATCTTGTAACATGTAGCGAGTAATTCGCTTACTAATCCAATCATACAGAACGGTGACAATTTCCTTTCATTGCACGCATAGTTCCATACGTTTATGCTTAATTTATGCTTAAAGGCTAGTCTGTTTCAGAGGAGTTGCAAGAGTAATGGAGCCAATAGAGCCACAAATCTTAGAGGAAAATCTGATGGATACAGCAAGAGCTAAATTTGCCACTACGTAAGATTGCCTACATCTGACTTCTTCATCCCACAGGTCGGTGCAAAGCACGAGCACCCAGACGGACTTCGTGGTCACATTGGACATCGACATGGATATGCTGCTGGGTGGCGGCGAGGGGTCCTCCCTGCTCAACGAGTCCAGTGAGGAAGCGCCACAGACACGAGCTGTTGCGACTGCGCCCTGCAAGGCCATCCAGACCCTCAGCCGAGTGGCCTATCCAGCGGGCGAGCCCGACCCAGCAGCTGCTGTCCACGCCGTCTCCGTACCGCCGCCGCCTCCGCCACCGACTAGCGACTCGGGTATCTACTTTGCGTCGGACCCTTGTGTACAGTTTGGTGGTGGTGGCGATGGCAGCTTTTCTGCTGCCCTGGCCGATGGAATGGAGACAAGCGCCACTCACATGGCGCCTCTGGATAGCTCCTATTCCATGTTCTCCAAGTCACAGGCAAGCTTGCGTGGCTTCCTCTTGTTGTCGATTTTACCTTGTTTCTTCTAATTGCCATTTTTGACGATACATGTAGAGTCCAACCTGGGCACGGGCAGACAGAGTCATATAGAACCTTCTAAAAACCATTTGTGACTCCTACCAGCCATGTCAGAAATTTATAGCTTTGTTTTCTTTGACGCTCTGATTTAATGTAAATTAAAAATGTCTTCTTGTCTGTTTTCTTCCTGGAATTCATAACGGATTGCCTCAATAATTCTCCACAGGACCCACCTCAGTTGCTGGGTGAACAACAGCAGCAGTACATGTCCCAGGACCTGCTTACCAATTCAGCTGTTCCCAGCACCTCAGCGCATGTCAACCACGTCTCCTTGCCGCTGGATTTGCCCATGCAGCAACCGGGGCAGTCGCACCAGCAGCTGCAGCTGCAGCACCAATCCGCTGCTCATCGGCCACAGAAAAAGCTTAAGAAGGTTAAGGAATTGAAGTACAGGTGAGGTTATTGATATTGTATTAACACTTGTCGGGGTCTTGATGACTACAAGTATCTGATTATTTACGTAATCGGATCCTAATCATTTTATTTAAGTTTTAAGCCGGAATATGCAGTCTCTTTTAGGCCAAGTGGCCCTGTACACCGTAGGACGGACTACATAAGTATAAACGATACTTTAGTAGTCATGCACCGGACTCTAAATTTGTTTAAAAGCCACTGCTTGAAATGTATTCCTAATATCGCACTCAAACAAATTATTTTTTTCAATCAAAAATAAATTATCGCTGCAGATGCTCCCAGTGCTCAAAGATCTACCGCCAGAATATCCACCTGCGAAAACACGTGATGTCGCAACACAGCCTATCGAAGCCACACAAGTGCCCCACTTGCGAGTACACTACAGTTGAGAAGAGCCACCTCACCGTGCACATCCGCAAGCACACTGGCGAGCGGCCTTACAAATGCCGAGATTGCGACTACTCGACCGCGCAGAATTGCACACTCAAGGCACACTACCTTCGCAAGCACCCAGGCAGCATTGTCCACTGCGCCAGGTGCGGCATGGACTTCGTCACCGAGCACGAAAAGGACAAGCACGAGAGGGGCTGCGGCGAGTGACCCTGCCATTTACTTCAATTTAATTGACTCTCTGTGACCTGAAATTCAAGCAGTAAGATGGATTGTCTCTTTTATTTAAAGTACATGTACATTTGGGAAGACAAATGAAAATATTTAGCTCTTTGCTTTGCCCTATAAGCCGTAATTTATCTAAGGAGTCAACACATTTCCAATCACAGGAAACACAACAGTATGAAGTAAGTTAGGCTACTGCTAAAGTAAGTCAGAAGGGGTTCTCAGCTCTACTGTACTGAGTTTCCCAAAAATGTCGAATTTTAATCCAATACTGTGCAAAACTGTCTTCTCCTGTTTCCTAGCAACTGTACATGCTGATAGTCAACATTCATAAGTTTTGTTTCCTGCAGTTTTTATTTAGATTGGTGCATCCGTTCATGATCAACAGCATTCAGAACTGGCTGAAATCGCCACTGTAAGAATGGATTAATGCCTCAGACAAGAGGCTTATTTCTTATTACGATTGATTTAACAAGTTGTAAAAAGTTATCACGTTAAATTTTAACCAGCTATGAAGGACTGCATTCGTGCAATTCTGCAATCCGAAGTCGGCACTCTTCGTAAAATTTGGACACCATGCGTCACGAGGCAAAACTGCTGCTGCTAATGCTGCTGCTACTGCTCTCTCACTGCTCGCTGCCGCCGATGTCTGTGGCGTTAACCCATTCTTACAGTGGCGACTTCAGCAAGTTCCGAATGCTTTTGATCATGAACGGAAGCACCAATTGAAATAAGAACTGCAGGAAACAAAACTTATGAATGTTGACTACTATCATCATGTGCAGCAGTGGCGTAGCCAGGGGGGGGCGGGGGGGGGCCGCGGCCCCAAATCGCCTCGGGGGTGGGGTTGAGCGCGGCGGGTACCAAAAACCATGAGGCAATTGAGTGCCTGCGGCGCCAAAATGAGTGCCTGCGGCGCCAAAATGAGTGCCTGCGGCGCCAAAAGTGGCAATGGCATAAGGCATGGCCAGCCAAGCCAGCCCGGCCCCCCTCAATTGAATTTCCTGGCTACGCCACTGATGTGCAGTTGCTAGGAAACAGCTAGTAGTGGACAGTTTTGCACAGTATTGGATTGGAATTCTAACTTTTTTGGGACACCCGGTATGGTCAATGATGCATAAACAGACACTTGGAAGCATTCAATTCAAATGACAATCTATGTCAACCTGTTGATGCAAGTTAATATGTTGGCGCGTAAAAGTTTATTTTTTGCTGCAGATTTTTCATATGCGTACAGTAAGTGCTATTCATGTAAATCCTTTCTATCTAAAAGAGTCCAGTATTTATTGATGGGGTGCATGCGCAATGTAGAACAGGGTCACATGGGAAAGATAGCTAGTAATTTGGCACCCAACTGTGTTCAAGGCTTTTTTGTTCAATCGACGCGTTCATTTTTTCTTCAAATTGTGAAATTCTCATCTTGCACTGCTTAATTTTTGTCTAATGTGGCTAAATGTTGAGATGCCTTATGACCCCAGTGTTACAATACGATTGAATACCATATAGTAGGTTTATTCTGTACGCACACGCTGTTGCTTGCCTAAAGATAAGATACTACTATAATTGTACTCCAGAATAGGTATCCAAAATTTTGCTGATAAATAAATACTGTATTGGCATGCTACGCAGTACCTGAAAATTTCAAAGGCGTTGCGTTGCTTGCACGCTTAGCGCATGTAAATGTGATTCAAAACCATCTCGATTGATGACTGTGGTGGTTTGCAGCCTACATGTAAGCTTTGTCCAGTGAGAATTGCATGTACATATTATAATGGGCTGGCTATATGAGAACAAAAAGTTGGATTTTAAACGATTCGAGCTATGCATAGATACATCTAGCAACAGAAAATTATCCACACCTGCGCGCAAAAAGCCACCCGCTTAGCACAAGGTTTAAGACGGGTCCACTTGATGTCCACTTGAGTCTGCTTGATACTCTTGTCGCTGAGCTAGCCACACTCCAAAGGCCACAAAGCTAACAGTGAGAGCTTACTCTTGTCGCTGAGCTAGCCACCCTCCAAAGGCCACAAAGCTAAGAGTGAGAGCTTACTCTTGTCGCTGAGCTAGCCACCCTCCAAAGGCCACAAAGCTAACAGTGAGAGCTTACTCTTGTCGCTGAGCTAGCCACCCTCCAAAGGCCACAAAGCTAAGAGTGAGAGCTTACTCTTGTCGCTGAGCTAGCCACCCTCCAAAGGCCACAAAGCTAACAGTGAGAGCTTACTCTTGTCGCTGAGCTAGCCACCCTCCAAAGGCCACAAAGCTAAGAGTGAGAGCTTACTCTTGTCGCTGAGCTAGCCACCCTCCAAAGGCCACAAAGCTAAGAGTGAGAGCTTACTCTTGTCGCTGAGCTAGCCACCCTCCAAAGGCCACAAAGCTAAGAGTGAGAGCTTACTCTTGTCGCTGAGCTAGCCACCCTCCAAAGGCCACAAAGCTAAGAGTGAGAGCTTACTCTTGTCGCTGAGCTAGCCACCCTCCAAAGGCCACAAAGCTAACAGTGAGAGCTTACTCTTGTCGCTGAGCTAGCCACCCTCCAAAGGCCACAAAGCTAAGAGTGAGAGCTTACTCTTGTCGCTGAGCTAGCCACCCTCCAAAGGCCACAAAGCTAAGAGTGAGAGCTTACTCTTGTCGCTGAGCTAGCCACCCTCCAAAGGCCAAAAAGCTAACAGTGAGAGCTTACTCTTGTCGCTGAGCTAGCCACCCTCCAAAGGCCAAAAAGCTAACAGTGAGAGCTTACTCTTGTCGCTGAGCTAGCCACCCTCCAAAGGCCACAAAGCTAACAGTGAGAGCTTACTCTTGTCGCTGAGCTAGCCACCCTCCAAAGGCCAAAAAGCTAACAGTGAGAGCTTACTCTTGTCGCTGAGCTAGCCACCCTCCAAAGGCCACAAAGCTAAGAGTGAGAGCTGTCTGTTAGTGATATGGATGTTATCGATGATATGGATGAACCTACTCTCAAACGAGAGCCCTGACGAATTGACGGTTCAGCGGAGCTCTGGCTAAGTTCTACTACCAGCGCTGCCCTCCAGTGAGACACTAAGGCCCTCGGGTCGAGGCCACGTACTTTGTCAAATCCGCCAGTCTCTATCTAAACCGCGCTTGATAACGACGCCCTCAGACAAGGTTATCGCGGACGTTACGTCACAAGACTGGTGCGGTTGGGCGAGGGAATAAAACACGGACCGGGGGAGACGATGCAGATTAAGCGCCTCAAAGCGCGAGTAGAGAGCAAACGGCCGGGAGATTGGACAAGCTAAAGGCCGAAAAACAGAAGTGAGATCCGACCGCCAAACACTGCACTTTGATTTATAGTCACTGTCAAACCCCTCAAAATCCCCTCAAGCCGGGTGGTTGGTGTCTGGCCGGCCGCTCGCTAAGCTGATTTGCACTGGGCCCGCGGCGCCGGGTAGACTTGGATTTTGCCGCGTGCCAGGGTCCAGGCCGATCTTGATTGGCTGGCCGCGCAAAGCTTGGGGTACGCAGGAAAACTCAACCCTCCGCTGAGTCACAGAATTGGCGTCTAACTTCTAACCTGTTTACGCAAAACAAACTCTAAACTAAGAGAAAAAAGTACATTGAAACGCGTGACTAAATAAGCAAAATAATAATTAACAATGTGGAAACTAACTAATAAAATGCAAACTCCTGCTGTTATGTCAGTTTGTGACATTGTGACAACCAGGCCAATATTCAATTGTGTTGAAATTAGTTCTAAAGTCTGAAAACCCTCCTCTCATCTCTCATCTCCTTTCATCTCTTCTCCTCTCCTCTTCTCTTTCCTCTCCTCTCTCCTCCCGTCTCATATCCTCACCTCTTTCCTCTCCTCTCTCCTCCCGTCTCATATCCTCACCTCTTTCCTCTCCTCTCTCCTCCCGTCTCATATCCTCACCTCTTTCCTCTCCTTTCATCTTTTCTCCTCTCCTCTTCTCTTTCCTCTCCTCTCTCCTCCAGTCTCATATCCTCACCTCTTTCCTCTCCTCTCATCTCCCTTTTCCTCTCCATTCTCTTCTCCATTCTCTCCTCTCTCCTCATTCATCTCCCTTCTCTCGATCCTCTCCTATTTCATCTCTCCTCTCGTCCACTCTCTTCTCCTTAATTCTTTCGCCTCCTTTCTCCTATGCTCGTATTTATTTTCTCTATTCCTTATCCTGTCTCCCTCAGCTGGCCCGCAGTCATCAGGACTACTGGGCCCGCTTCGCTTAGGGGCCCATGAGCGAAGCGGACCCAGAAGGGCAGTCATGAGCTGGGTTCTCAATTTGGCCCTTGAGGACTGAGGTAACAAGTTTGCCAATCCCTGCACTAAAAGCACTAGGCTTAGGCACATGCACATTAGATAAAAACTGTAGTGGAATGGGATGGAGAACAACATCAACTATTATATGCAGTGGCGTAGGCAAGGGGGGTATGGGGATGTATCCCCTCGGTGGGTGTAAGAAATTAGGAAAGCATAGTGTAGAGAAAATAAGACTAAAAACACTAGAACTAAATTAGATGTTAAATTGAATACTAAGATACGCCAGTAAGTGGGCGCAGGGCCCAAACAAGTATATTTATATGACTAATTTAGAGGGGGGTTGACTCCAGATAATAAGGAGAGGGGTGAAGTGCGCGACTGAAGAGAGAGGCGAGAATGGAGAACCAATCAGAAGGCAGCAAGGGAGAGAGAGAGATAAGAATAACAAGATTGAGCTAGACACAGAGAGAGAGAGAAAACAGAGTAAACAGAGACAAGTGAAGGTGAACTAAAGAAATGACTAGGAAAGTCGCGACACTCCCCCCAAAAAATGGAACATTTTTTGAATTTTCGAGTACCATTACCAATTGAAATTAATGAGTTAGAATTAGGTCGAATTAAATTGAAAAACACATTCACAATAAATGGTGTATAAAACGATTTGAAAAATACATAATGACTAAGAATTTGAATACAAAAACAGTAGAGCGAATGCAAAATATTAAGACCGAATTTTAAACTTAGATTTTTATTGAGTAGTTTTTGAACCAATGAGAAGACTGAAAAGACTGAATATATCCACCCTCCCCTTAAAAATTAGCAATTTTTAATTGTAAATGGCTAGTACAGTTTAGAGAAAACATTAACATTGTCAGTTGAGTAAGAGAGCTGAGATGAGAGAGATGAGATGAGATGAGAATCAAGTTGATGAAAAGAACAACTGGAGACGACTAGAGACAACTGGAGACACTGACAAGAGAGGAGGGGACCGAGTGAAGAAAGTTTGACAAAGACCGGTGAGATTGACTGCCGACACCGACTCCGAAGACGTGACGACGGCCCGAGTTGAATTGTGAATATGCCGCCGGCACCGACTCCGAAGACGAGACCGACAGCCCGAGTTGAAATGCGAATATGCTGCCGGCACCGACTCCGAAGACGAGACCGACAGCCCGAGTTGAAATGTGAATATGCTGCCGGCACCGACTCCGAAGACGAGACCGGCAACCAGAGATGAGACGATTGAGAGGCCGGCAGACGAGACGATTGAGAGGCCGGCAACCAGAGACGAGACGATTGAGAGGCCGGCAACCAGAGACGAGACGATTGAGAGGCCGGCAACCAGAGACGAGACGATTGAGGCCGGCAACCAGAGACGAGACGATTGAGAGGCCGGCAACGAGACGATTGAGAGGCCGGCAACGAGACGATTGAGAGGCCGGCAACGAGACGATTGAGAGGCCGGCAACCAGAGACGAGACGATTGAGAGGCCGGTAGACGAGACGATTGAGAAGCCGGCAAGCAGAGACGAGACGATTGAGGCCGGCAACCAGAGAGGAGACGATTGAGAGGCCGGCAACGAGACGATTGAGAGGCCGGCAAGCAGAGACGAGACGATTAGGAGTCGATGACGGGATGACGAGATGACTGGTGTAGGGCTACGACAACGACGATGGCATGGCCTTTGCCAGCCTTACTGTATTGACTGAATTATTTTTCATTGGGCGCCATGTAGAGAAAATAAGACTAAAAACACTAGAACTAAATTAGATGTTAAATTGAATACTAAGATACGCCAGTAAGTGGGCGCAGGGCCCAAACAAGTATATTTATATGACTAATTTAGAGGGGGGTTGACTCCAGATAATAAGGAGAGGGGTGAAGTGCGCGACTGAAGAGAGAGGCGAGAATGGAGAACCAATCAGAAGGCAGCAAGGGAGAGAGAGAGATAAGAATAACAAGATTGAGCTAGACACAGAGAGAGAGAGAAAACAGAGTAAACAGAGACAAGTGAAGGTGAACTAAAGAAATGACTAGGAAAGTCGCGACACATAGTGCATGCTAGTGCAGCAAGTCAAAAACGATTTTCATTTACTATAAAGCATTCAGTAGAAGGAATTATTTTCTAATTTTTTAACTAAATTGTGACATTTTTATAGAATTGGAAATATGACTGGCCGTTCATAGCTACCTAGCACCTACGTATTTGATTTATGGCACTTAATTTTCCTGTGAACTGCCATTGGGCCAGCAAGTACAAATAGCAGCAGCTACTCATATCCTTGCATTCTCCGCCGTGAGAAATTCCTGCCTACGCCCCTGATTATATGTCCACATACCCCGATTGAGGGTAATGACCATTTTTAATTTTAACACTTTTAACATTTTTAATGTACCCTCAGAAAAACCTCAAAAAGACCCAGAAAAGCCAAAGCCCAAAACCGGCCAACACTTGTTTAAAATTCAAAGAAAATGGCATTTGCGGGATCATGCTAAAAAGTGGTCCGACACCCCTGGTCAAAGACTAATTATACTTGTTATCTATTAAAAATGGAACTAATAGAACTAAACTCATGGAAGCAAAAATCTCACATGTTGCTGGCTCGCTGCCTGCTCAATAAATCGATGCCATTTCGAAGGATGCGGTGGCAAAGGACGATCCTGCTGAAGTGGTTGCTCTCTGCTCAAAATCTCGGCTCAAAAGGTGCTCCATGGAGAAAGCTAGTGTGGTTACAAGAAAATTTATCTTGTGCTTCAAAGTAGGGTTCTATACGATTCATGGTAGCTTTTAATTTTTTTTATCAACAATTAGTGCTCTACTTCATGAAAGTTTTTTACAAAAAGAAACTAATACATGTTTTTCTAATCATCTGTATCAAAATGTATCATTTTAAGCACTCATTCTAGGCATCAGCCAAAAAACATTTCGTGAGACGCAGAGTGGCTGTACCACTGGGAATGCTAGGCATACAGTTAAGCGTCTATAAAATCGTTTAAAGTGCAGTTTACATGTCTTTGAAAAATTTCCTAAATTAAATTTATAAAACATTTCGTTTTTAATGTAATATAGCAAGTTTTCAACACAAAAACAACTTTTTTAAGTTACAGACATCATAGTGTAAAAAATCAGAACATCAATGAAGTGGTTGAATTTGAATTTTTTTCATCGCCTAATATCGCCTAATACCACAAGATAACTTAAAACACTTTTGCAACATAAATTTCAACCCAAAAATATCTTTATTCACAGATGAAAGTGTCATATTGTTTTCAATACGGCAGTAACAATAGTAAATGTTCGGAAAATTGTTAAAATTTTCGCTCCTACCAGAATTTGAGAACGACCCAGGTAATCTACTCTATAATAGTCTCATGTTCTCTGCCTGTCTGACTGACTCCAGTCTCATGTTCTCTGCCTGTCTGACTCACTCCAGTCTCATGTGTTCTCTACCTGTCTGATTGTCTCCTGTCTCATGTGTTCTCCACCTGTCTGATTGTCTCCTGTCTCATGTGTTCTCCACCTGTCTGATTGTCTCCTGTCTCATGCGTTCTCCACCTGTCTGATTGTCTCCTGTCTCATGCGTTCTCCACCTGTCTGATTGTCTCCTGTCTCATGTGTTCTCCACCTGTCTGATTGTCTCCTGTCTCATGTGTTCTCCACCTGTCTGATTGTCTCCTGTCTCATGCGTTCTCCACCTGTCTGATTGTCTCCTGTCTCATGTGTTCTCCACCTGTCTGATTGTCTCCTGTCTCGTGTGCTTCACCCGTCACCTGTCAATATTTCCTGTCAAGTAAAGCACTCAGCCTGAATCTGTCACTCCCCTAACACAGCCTTAATTTGGCGTGGCCGCCTCCTTGCTGTCCATGATGCGGCTGCTGGAGGTGCTGTCCGGCAGTGGGTCGCGCTTCTGTCTCACAATGGCCAGAACCACCTTCACAATGAGGGCGGCAATCAGAGCAGCCGTCAGCTCCACCGTCAGATCTGAGGTGACGGAGCCGGCCGCATAGTTGCCGGCAACGGAGGTGGCTAAGGCCCAGATGAGGGTGAGGTAGGGCGCGATGAAGAAGCGCAGGAAGGGGTCCAGGAAGGAGAAGTCGGCGGTGATGTAGGCGCCAAGGAGGCCGCAGAACTGGCATAGGGCCAGCAGGGAGCTGGTAGCCGCCGTGTAGCCGGTGATGTTGACGATGGCGATGTCCAGATTGAGGAAGCTGGCGATGCAGGTCCAGCCGACGTAGAAACCGCAGGAGTTCTGCATCAGGCCGATGACCAGCCAGTAGTGCAGCCGTAGGCCCTGCTGCCGCAGCTCTATCTTGTGGGCCGACAGCCGGTTGAAGGAGAAGATCAGGCAGGCCCACAGGGAGATGGCTAGCAGGAAGAGCATGATGGTCTGCGGGATGAGGTTGTACTTGTTGTACTCCACCTTGTCCGTGACAAATATCCAGGCGATGTTGAAGCCGCTGCTGATCATGTGGCAGATCAGGAAGCCCACAGGCAGGAGGCCGGGCACGCAGCACAGTGGCTCGCCGGCCGCGTTCTTGATGAACAGCAGGCTCCAGCAGTACGCCAGCATCACGCCCTGGTACACGTAGATCACCGCCCAGACGGTGAAGGCCCAGCCAGGCGGGGTCAGGTTGCTCTTGGTGAGGTTGGCGCGCTGAGTCCACGGGGTGGCGCTGTTGATGGAGAACAGGCCCAGCCTGTAGCCAACCTCCGAGGTGCTGAAGTAGTTGAACAGCAGCGTGAGCACCAGCATGATAGTGGTCAGAGCCACCAGAGTGATCTGCACGGCTTGGTGGACCATGTTTGCGTTGGGCTTGGCTCCGAAATTGGGTAGGTGAAAAACGACTGAGTCGAGAGGCGCCCTCCGTATTTATACTCAACTGCACGGAGCGCGTGGCTCATTCTCTGGGAGTGGGGTGGGGCCTTGAGCAGTCCTCGGGGGCCTTATTATTGAAACAACGATTCGCTTGGTCACACGGCCCGCGCAGCTAAAGGGGCAGGGAGTGCAGAGTGGGTGAGGCCTCGCAGCACGCATCCACAGAGTGCCCATCTAATGCAGGCTCTCAGCGAGAAAAGTGTAATTACAATTCAAATCTGGCCGTCCACGCCATTCGTTCTCTGCTGGCGCTAAAAATAGGCCTTATTTTTGTTCTTTAGATTTCTTCGGCTTTCCTTGTTGGAGGCAGCTCTCTAAGTGCAAGCGCATCTTTAAATTTATTTTCGCTTGCTGTCTAATAGCCAGAAACAATTCAGCTCTGCAGGGTTGAGAAGTGATAATAGTTAGTGTATTATAGAGTTCACTCTGTGCTCTAAAAGCAGCGCAAAATACACCTTTATGTGTCATGCCATAATCATGACAGGTCATTGATTTCCGCCTGTCATTCACCTGTCATCAATCAGCTTTCTGTCTCATTTAACTGTCATCAACTAGCATTCTGTCTGTTATTCACCTGTCATCAACAAGCTTCTCGTCTTTCATTCACCTGTCATCAACTAGCTTTCTGTCTGTCATTCACCTTTTAGCAACTAGCTTTTTGTCTGTCATTCACCTGTCATCAACAAGCTTCTCGTCTTTCATTCACCTGTTATCAACTAGCATTATGTTTGTCATTCACCTGTCATCAAGAAGCTTCTCGTCTGTCATTCACCTGTTATCAACTATCTTTCTGTCTGTCATTCACCTGTTATCAACAATAGCTTTCTGTCTGTCATTCACCTGTCATCAACAAGCTTCTCGTCTTTCATTCACCTGTTATCAACTAAAGCTTTCTGTCTGTCATTCACCTGTCATCAACAAGCTTCTCGTCTTTCATTCACCTGTTATCAACTAGCTTTCTGTCTTTCATTCACCTGTCTTCAGGAGGAGAGAGGACACGAGAGGATGTGAACAGATGGGAAAGAGTAGGGAGAGATGAGATTTAAAAAAATCAATAACTTAAAAGTAACGCAGTCTGAAACATTTAGTTTTGGACAATACGTTCATAAAGAACCTGTTAAATTATATACATATATATTTCGCTTTTTAGGACAAAGCGGTGTTTGTAAGACAAAGATTGCAAGTGCAAGTGCAGTTAATATTAAAGACACCAGCTACACAGTGTGGATAGGTCTGTAATCTACAGTTAGATAACCAAGAGAAAATTCGTGTTTATTTCAGTGATTTTTAAAAAAAAGCCAGATCCGGCTGCACTCGCAGCTGATCTAAGAAGCCTTCTCGAAGCTCCCGTCATACGCGCCGCCGTGGCCACTGCCGGGCATCGGCAGTGGATTCCTCTTCTGCCTGATGACGGCCAGAACCGACTTGACGATGATGACCAGCGCCAGGGCGACCGCCAGCTCCAGAGTGACTTTGGTCACAGCCGAGGCCGGGCTGTAGCTGGCGCCGACGCCTGTGGCCACGGCCCACAGCAGGGTCAGGTAGGGCCCGAAGAAGAAGCGCAGGTGGGGGTCCAGGATGGACAGGTCGGCGGTGACGTAGGCGGCCAGCAGCGCGAACAGCTGACAGAGGCACAGCAGCGAGCTGCTGGTGACTGGCCAGTCGGCCAGGTTGATGATGGCGTTGTCGATGTTGATGAAGAGGGCGATCCACGCCCAGCCGGCGTAGAAGCCGCAGGCGTTCTGCTGCAGGCCGATGACCAGCCAGTAGTGCGGCAGCAGGCCCTCCTGCTGTAGCCGGAGCCTTCCCAGCCACAGCTGGCGGATGGAGATGATCACTCCGACGCTGAGCGACACGGCCAGCGCGAGCATCACGAAGATCAGGACGATAAGAAAGTACTTGCGGTCAGTTCTGCCGGCCAGCAGGACGAAGGCGGTGTTGAAGACGCTGCTGAGCGAGTGGCAGACCAGGTAGCCCACGGGCAGCAGGCCAGGCACGCAGCACAGCGGCTGGCCTCGGCTGGTGCTGCGGAACAGCAGGCTCCAGCAGTAAGCCAGCATGCACACCTGGTACAGGTAGATGAAGCCCCACACACCGAAGGCGTACTCGGGCGGGTTCAGGCCGCTCTGGGTCAGGTTGTTGCGGTTGTCCCACACGCTGCCGCTAGAGTTGGAGAAGATGCCCAGACTGCGGCCCAGCGGAGAGAAGCTCAGGAAGTTGAAGGCGAAGGTGACGAGCATGAGGGCTGTGGTCACCGTCATCAGGACGATGCGAGAGACCCGACTCGACATGCTCCGGCTGTCCGTTCACAAGGCGAGCTGGAATGAAACCGAGACTGAAAGACCGAAGTCTGAAACACCGAATCACGTGAGACCAGGTAACATATAAAGCCCCAGAAAGCACTGTCAACCGAATGGCCTTGAAGAGAAGTTTCGCTCTCCGCTGCGGAGAAGTGCAGAGAAATTGTGAGTACAATGGCTGAGCACACTCTCTAACGCGCCACGCAGCCTGCGCATGGTTCAATTTGAGCAATGACTGCTCAAGAGTGCTTCTTAGGCTATCTGAGGCAGCACTAAATAGAGTGCAGCTAAATTACAGCCGACAAACTTCTAAGCGCGTTGTTCACCCTGAACTAAAATGTTCTACTGTATGAGGCGGGATTAACGAACGAACCGATCGGCAGGAGTTCACGACAAACTGATAAGACTCGCTGCAACTAATGCGACCCGCAATCGTCAAGAAATGATATTGGTTAGGCCAAAACAGCTGACCGGACGAAGATTGCAAGCAATAAATAAGTAAACTAAGGAGAAAAACTGTGGATTTAATTTAGCTCGAGCGCTTTCGGCGTGTATTTGCCTTCTTCAGAGCAAAATAAGTAAAGAGTCTAGAGTGTGGCGAGTGTACGAGCTATTTGTATATATAAATAGTAAAATACACTATTATATAAACTGTCGTTCACCTTTGTCTGCAACAACCATCATTGTACAGTATGTGACTACAAATACATAGCTAAAATTATTGGATTAATATGCCAATTTGCTAAGGCCAAGCCAATTTATATATAGTTCATATAATTTCCAAAAAGGCAGCAAAAAATTCCCGCGGTATTGCTTTTAGAAATGTTTCATTTTTACAATAATTGTACGATATATATTTTAACATCTGCAAGTATATCCAGAGTATTTCGCTTCTTTGTAATTTTTTAGATAATGTACTTTAGCATCGAGATTTTGTTGTATTGTTTAAAAAATGTTATTTAAGGTTAGTGCTGTTTAGGTCTTACTAAAACACGCCCGCACCGCCCTGCAGCAGCGCTACACATTAAAACAAATCGGACTATAACTGAAGACATTTCAAAATGCGTTTTTTGTTAAGCTTTAATTTTTTATTAAATTTAGTTTTTTTACATTGAAATATAAATTTTGGTGAATAATAAGTGATTTTAATAGTAATATTATTCAAAAAATATTTGGCAGTCGTTATTTGCACGGTAAATCGTGTAAATATTGCAGGTGTTATTTACTACACGGTAACTGAAAAATTAAATAGTTATCCTTTCAGGGACTACTCAATATTTGCCCCTGTATCTTGTATTTTCATAATGAGTTTTAACTAACTTAGATGGAGTTTAGGCTTGATTTATATGTGTTTATAGCTTAGCGTTTTTTATTAGCTCGTACTCGTATACTATATTATTCATGCAAAAGAAACGAACGACAATGCGACTTATTCGCCTTCAAAAGGATAGATTTGTGGTCAAATATAACTGGACCATAGCTATAAGCACCACACAGTATATAAAACTAGTGTATATACTAGTCTTTATTTTAGTTACCGTGTAAACAACGACTGTATTACATGTATTTACACGGTACCGTGCAAATAAACGAGTGCCATAGTATCAATATAATTTAGTAATGAAAACGAGAATATGAAAACTAATAATATTATTTAAAATAATAACTTAAGTTATTTTTTGCATTACTCTTACAACAAACAGTTTTCTCTGCAATCAAATACTGCATTGATAAAAAATGTTATAACGTGTAGCGGTTTGGGTCAGTGCACCGTGCGTGAGGAAGTAGTTCATTGGATTTATACATAAGCCCACTTTTAATTGAGTAGAAGACATGTCACCGTGGCATATGACATGGCATTTACCCGATCTTATGCACTCGTTTTTGTACCTTTAGTCCGGGTTTTTATCGATGCCACTCGGGTGGTGCGTGTTGTGTTTTAGGGAGACCCGTGCTGTTTTTTCTAAGAAGGCAACAGTAAAAAGTGCAAGGTCCTTGAAAAAGTGTATAAAAAGCATATCTAGGGGCCTTTTCATATTGCTTGCTCTGGTTCCAGAACCAGAACCAATTTGTGAAGTATAACTTATTGTCTCCATAACTTGACAGAGATAGGTACTATAAAGTTTTTATTATTGAATGACAATCGCCAAGAAAGTGAAAAATTGTGCTAAGTTAGGTTGTTAAGGCAGTCAAATATTAACAGAGTTTAATAGTTTTACTGCTGTTTTTCTTGGAATTCCGAACCGATTCTGGTTCTGGAATTGGTAATATGAAAAGGCCCTAGGTCATTTCGATCAGGAGGCTTGGAAGTGAAACGGTTAATGTCCAAAACAGTTTAGGGCGAAACGACCGGTTACCGATGATGTGATGGCAGCTCTGCATTTGTATCGTTTGAGTTTGCCTGCCTGTAATTTTACATAGCTATACTGATATGATATAGAAGAATTCACTTCTATATCAATATGGTTATGGAATTATCAAACCAACTTTCCCATTTCCCTTAGGCAGCCTAGGTAAATGCAAAAAATGTGTATTGCATTTCTTTGGCTCCGCAACAGGGGCGTAGATTGCTAGTTCTAGCTAAAAGGAAGTTTTATTTGTTTTTATACATTTTAGAACTAGAAGTACAACTAGGCAAGCATAGAATTTTTTCTAGAGTTGAAGATAAACAATTGTAACTATTTGTATGCACTTTTGTCTGAATTAGAATGATTTCAACAAGCCTAAACAAAATGAATTATATTTTTATCTTTGGTTAAATAATCAAGTCTTATGATTTCTCAAGATTTTCAAGACCTAAACTCTATACCTAAACCTAAACTTCTGAACTTAAGATAAGATAAGTTAAGATTCAAGATTATTGCCATGCTGACAGCCAGTCAGTTTTTTTCTTTAGCAAAAAAATTGGACATCTTACAATATATTTTAAGTAAAGTTCTGTTGGACCTTTGTTTTTTCATGTTTTTTGAATATTTAATTCCTTTATAATTGGGCGATTTCTTAGCTACAATACAATGCATGTACCAATATCATCATGGAAAAAAACTTATTATTTTTATTGAGTTAGTAAGAAACTAATAATAAACTAAAAAAAGTTTTTTAACATTATCAGTTCTATTCATAAGAATATCAAATTCATGATGGAAGGTAGAAGTAGAAAATTTCCTTTCTTTCTAGAAGGCTTTACTAGGTTTATGCTTAGGTATGATGCCTTGTGCCTTAGAAAATGGAAAGTTAGATTGGTTTGCTATTTTCTTCATTAGGCCTTTTCTTTTTGCAGTTCCTAGAGGCTTTTTCACAACATAGTTAAAATATTTACTAACTTGCTCAGTTACAATGGCTACCCTAGGAGCTTTGTATTGAAAATTGCTAACTCTTTTCTCAATGATAAATTGACTGACCTACTCAGATGAACTGACCTGACCTGATAAGATGACCTGATCAGAAACCTACTTAGATGAAAGTTTGTAAATCTATCTCTAATTGTCCCTTGATCATTTTATCTTTCTTTGGTGTTTGTTTTATTGAGTTCAAAAAGAAGATTGAAAAGCTGCTCTATAAAGACTTGAATGCTTAAATCTATCATTTTTTACATTGAAAAGGTTGCTAAGTTTGTCTGTAGACTAGAGGTTGGATGGGATTGAAATCTTCGGGCGGGATTGAGATTGGGAATAATTTTTTTCTCGGGATCAGGATCAGGATTTGAGAATCAGGATCAGGTCTTTTAGTATATTGTCCATGTAAAGTTAAACAAAATTAAGAAAAGATTATCAAGATCAAGAAGTAAAACACAACAAAATTATGAAGTTTTGTAACCAACAAAGTAAATAATGTAATGAGTACAAGTTAAAGCAAAATACTTTCATGTAATCACTAATTCTATAAATTTTTAATTAAAAGACCTGTTCCCAAATCTAGAGTTTTTTAGGGTCAGGATTCTGGTCCCGCAGGAATTCAATTTTCCTGAGATTTCTGGATTTGGGATTGGGATCTCGTCCAACCTCTACTGTAAACTGAAATCTAGTGTTCCTCATCCTCTTGTGGTAGGTGTTGTATATAAATTTATTTGCTCTGAGGACCAAAGTATCTCCTATATTGGAAAAACTAAACAACATCTATACACATACATGTGCAACCTTCAAATTTCAGTCGGCCGTGCGACTTAGTTTTAACAAAAATGCAACATAGTTTTTGGCCAAAAATGTGACTTACATGTAAAAAAACCCAAAAGCAAAATTAACGCAACTTTGGGTAAACGGCAGGAGTAACTATGACTGTCTTATAAACCCAAAATGCCTCTTTAGCTACTTAGTACTACTACTTGGTGTTTTTTCGGGTTGGCATTTTTGCGACTTCCTTGGTTGGCCACCAAATCGGTCGGCCAAATCTATACATAAGGGTTAGAAAGCACTGGCTAAAAAACTCTGCTATTAATGAACACCTTTAATGAACACCTGCAACAGTTGTTGTGATGCTGACCTACATGAGATAATGAAGGGTAATGATTTTTGCAATCATACATGCGCAACAATCAGCCAATCTGGCTGACCAATTTGGATATAAGTTGCATTTTTGGCCAAAAACTACGTCGCATTTTTGTTAAAGCTAAGTTGCATGGCCAACCAAATTTTGGAAGATGCGCATGTATGTTTGCAATAGAGATCTTATGCTCTGCCTATTAAAAGCACTATATATTAAAATGAGACAGCCCACATTAAATAAGCCACAACTGCGTGGTACAGGTTGATCTGCACAATGTAAAGGTTATGATCACTGTTTTATATGAGTATGGTAATATCATCATTGGACCTACCTGATGATGATATTACTACATTTACGCAATGGATAACTTAAATGGCTGCTATAAAAATAACCTAAACATATTTGATTACATTACCATTAAAAGTTGTGAGACATAAGTGCTGTCTATGGCCTAAAGTATAGTGACTTTCAATTTGCCTTTCATTTGGAAAAAAAATATGTTTGTCCACAAACTTTCGGAACAACCCTCATTTATTCTTACAACAACAACAACAAAATATTTCACTTGCTAGTCACAAAGTTTGAATTTCATAACCATTTGATGTTTTTTTCATGTAAAAAAAGCCCCTTTTGCATTGAATCTAGAAAGGGGGAGAAGTCAGAGAGTGCATCTCTGGGCCATAGCCCTAAGAAAGTCACATCCCTAGCTTGGTCTAGGGTGCGAGCATTGGTCAAAAGCCTATCAAGGTATCTTGCCATTTGCCCTTGGCCTTGCCTACACAGTCTCTGCAGATTGAGCAATAGTATTTCATGCAGTGGCTCAGAGCAGCAAGCCTCCAACCAGATGACATGGCTAGCCAGTTGAAGTAGCTGCTCATGCAGCAGGTTAGAAGGCTACATCAGGTGTGTCCTTATGTAGAGTGTGGCATTGGTCTCATTGCCTAGACCACTGCATACTCCAAATGTTGCACATAGAATAGACGCATGCACAGCATGAATGCTATTATATCTTGCAAAATCTTAGTATGAAAAAGAAGCTTCATAGTATATAAAACCTTTTTTCTTTTATTGAAAAGACCTTGGCCAAGGAGAGGCCTAAGTGGTTGAACTGAACAATTAAATTAAATTGCAAAAAGCACAAAATAAAACCTTAAAGTTAGCTATCTTTTTCTATATTTTTATGTGCTGGAGTCTGTCTATGAACACAGTTTAAAAAAGAACAAAATATTTAAGTTGTAAATTATAGTGCTACATATGCTTTGAGATATGTGAATGGTTTTATCTGCTTGATTATAACAAGTTCAAGTTTGTGCCAGTGGGTAAGCTATAAAAAATGTAGTGTCAGAGTCATTTCCAGTGTCTGCTTTGGCAAAGTAAATATGATCCCTAGTTGACAATGCCTTATCGAATCTTAAAAGATCTGACTTACCAATCTTATAATTTCATGCATGATCGCGTAAGCATTTATTTGGAGAATCTTACCAGATCTTGCAATGTATTGCATGAATGAGATAAGATCTTGCACAAATAAATAATGATCTTGCAAGAATTGGTAAGACATTAATGTATTCTTTTACTGCTTTGTACTAAATACGCCTTTTGTTGCAGTTTAAATCCAACCTTCATTGGCTTAAATTATCAAGAAATACTTCTATAACTAATTTTTAAACAACCTATAAGGATCTTTTCTATATCTATAATCATGTAAATTTATAAATAAATTTAAATATTGCTTTTTGAATGTCAAAATAAATGAATAAGATTGAATAACAACTGAAGTAAAAAATTGCTATTAAACGAGCCTATATAAAATATGATGCTATACTGGCAACACCCAAAATGGAATTTAAAGGATTTTTGTGTCAATATCTAGATGCAATAAATCCTTGCATTTGTTAGATTTGCTCTTATAAATTATTTGCCATTTGTATTATTTCAGTAATATCATGCCATGGTGCTAATTGTAGTGCAGTATTGCAAGTGTAGACATTTTACAAACAGATCATAATTACACCGTGGTATTCCATTGTATAATAGAAAACATAAGTACAACTATGCAATAAATGGCAAAATAAATGGTATATGAAAGATATAGCTAAATAGAAAGCAATTAGATTTTCATAAAAACTTTTGTAATTGTTACAATAAATTGAACATGCCGTCATTATCAATCACAATCACAAGTTCCATTTCACCAACTTCGAATCCGGCAAATGATTGAATCTCCCAGTGGGCCACCGACTGAAAAGAACATGCAGTAAGCAAAAAATCTGCAGCATTTACAAGTAAAAGACAAAAGAAAATTTTTAACAAGAATAGCAAAACAACTTACATGCAGAATTTAGTTGTGCTCATCCAGTGTCATTACTGAAACAACAAAATCCAGTTTGGTTTTTGCCAATGGTACCAAGATGCATTTTCATCTTAGATACTTCCAATCAACTTCAACCTGGTTTCCATAGCCATCCCAATGCTAGACTACAAATCTTGAAATTTGAGCAAGGATATGAAATTGCATCTTGAAATCTGAGTTACGATCTGAAATAACCTTTTTTAGGGGTGATATCATTAAAAATGGCAAAATAGCATCCAAGTTTTGAAAATTGCATCCTGAAATCTAACCTAGCATACAAAAATGTATCCAACTTTAGGACAAAAAACCTAGTAATTAGCCCAATAGCCTAGGCTAATCATTTATTAGAAATAATTCTTTAAGTATCATTACTTTTTTTGTAATTTATATAGTATCTAATCTTAAAAATTTATTATGCATACAAGACTGAAAGAGTTTTAACTTTCAAAATGGTGATAAACAGAACCCTAGAGGTATACATAGTATTTTAGGAAATAAAAGGCTTGAAGCTGCTAGTGGGCTGGCACTTTCTACTTGGCCTTAACTAAGCAAAGAAAGGTTAAGTTTAATTAAATATAGAAATTTTAAATCTAACAAAATATCAACAAACATGGAAAAAATTATCTAGAAATAAGATTGGCTTGAAAAGGTAAAAAATATATTATATCTTTATTATATCTAATTTTTTCTTGTGATTTAGGACCTTGAATATTGGGATCCTATGATTGTGATAACTAATTCTAATGATAAAAAACTCTGAATGCAAATATTTTTAACAAAAAAAAATGTATAAAATATACTATATTAATTGTAATACCCTCTAAATTTATCAGCATAGACAGGGGTGGTAGAACAATTTTTCTAGGGGGGCAGAAGCCATTTTTTAGATTTCAAGGGGTCACAAACCAAATTTTGGCAACTTTTGCATTTTAATTCAATTTATATGGTGCCTTTAACCCAAATTTTGGGTGGGCATAATGCATCTAGTACCATAAGGCTTCACTGCTCAAGATATAAAAGGCATTATGAAGAAAAATATAGAACAAAAATATAAATCACAAGATTTTTGTATATATAAAATTAAAAAATACAAATTTTAAAAGAGTTTGATTGCTAGATAGTATATATTGAAAAAAATATTATTAGGCCTAATATGAAATAATTGTATAAGGATGATATTAAAATGTATATTAAAATTTTTCTTAATTTCTATCTACTCAAATTTTATGGCTTATCTGAAAGGCTAAGTATAGTCAAATAGCTTGGTTTAATACTTACAATAGACCAGCTCAGCTTCTCTTCAGCTGTAAACGCAGAAAATCGTTTATCAGAAAGCTTGAAGACTTGGGAAAAACACTTAGTGTTGTAATACCAAAATAGGCAATAAGTAGATTCTAACTTTTGCTGCTGGATTTTAGTCAAAGGATGCTTCCTAACAATTTGCCTTTCCCTTAGTGTGTCCATCTTTAGAAGCTAAAGCTAATAAACAATAATAAAAAGTATAGCTAGACTAGCTTACGTATTTAGAGCTTAAAAATAAAAAGTAAATTTTACTTAGAAACAATATTGCAGCGAAACGCAAATAGAATACTAAGGAGGGGTTCTTTGATTGGAGTTCCAATTTATTAAATAACACACTTGCCTGTAAAGGCAGAGCTCGAGGTGTACCACATTAGCTGACTTAGTTAATGTGAAAGCTCTGCAAAAGCAAAAATTGGGGCAATTATAATTTCTTAAAAATTTAAACAAAATTTGATTTAAGTACACACAAATGTAGTGAAATCATACAGTTCTGTGACTTTTGATTCTATTAATAATATTTATTTTGAATATATATTTTCTTGATGTCTTTGCTAATTATTACCCATTTGCACTTTTTATTTGTATGTAAAACTGCATAATTAACACTAAATGGAAAAAATATTTTTCATCAAAAACTATTTTATACTCATGACACAAAAAATCAATCCAAGACTTGTAGATACAAATTGTGTCCCCTCAATTCATTTTAAATTCGAAAACCTATAAGGACAATGGGCGTTGAAAGAACTTAAAAAGATCTGATAAGAAACCCCAATTAAGAACTTTTATTTTATACTGAGTAGCAAAAGTTAGCTAGCTGGTATTTTATTAAATAAAACACTTGTTGAATCAATTACAAATATTTTTCTACGATATTTTTGCCCCATAAGCAGCTGATTTTGTTCTTGACTCTTCTGATCAGAACATGTAAAATCTAATAAGAAATCGCAATTGCCGTCAGATCTTACCAGACGAAAAGTAAGATTGTCAACTAGGGATGATAAAGCCCTACAAACCCCATTGTATATATCCAAGACTGGTCTAACTGCCTTTAGTTATAGACTTCACAAGCCAAATCAGAAACCCAAGTTCCAAGAAAAAACAGTATATCTATTTAACTTTGTTGAGTTTTTTACTGTCTAACAGCCTCAGGTTGCGCAATTTTTTACTTCTTCTTGCCTATTGCCATTCAATTATAATGACTTTATAGCATGTATATGTCCCTCTAGTTCAGGAGACAAAAAGTTATACTTTACAAATATATCTGGTTCTAGAACCAGAAAAAGTAATATGAAAAGGCCCATTGTGTATAAGGACTTTTGAAACAACTGGACAAATAACCGCATGCTGATTCAACCCAAACCTTGCAAATGTTCGGCCGGCCCAACAGCCACAGCATGTCCGGCCAGTCAAGCCCCTCCAACTCGAACTCGGCCTGGACAGATGGCCGACCAGACACCATTTTCTTCGAGAGCGCGCCTGGCCCAGCTCCTGTTTCTATGGCAACATATGAGCAAACGGGCGATCTCACAGAAGGCTCCGGTCACCAGAGGCCTCTGATGGCGCTGTGCATCATTCCAGAGCTGCAGTCGCGCCGCTGTGAAGACTATGTCCGGCGAGCCAAACGATTCGCCAAGGAGCAAAGTGTCAAGTTCATCATGCACCAGATGCAGGAGAAGCATCACCGCGCGGTGGGTAGAGTGCTTGCTTCATTACTGCTTTCAATTCATGAGTGCTATTTGATTGAAAAGGCGTTTAAAACTTAGGATTTGTTAGTTTGCACTATTCAAGTGCTGTGGACAATGCATTCTGTGACATCGTCCCACAGCCGCTGGGAAGGCAATTGTGGCAGACACACTAGCGCGGGTATACATGCGCACATTCACAGGTGTCTGAATTATTCAAAGTCAGGCCATATACACTTTTACAATTTAGGGTGTTCGGGTTTGGCCCTCGTGTTGAACGAGGAAACCCCCATGCTGTGACTGAGTATTGCTACCCCAGAGAGATATGACCACACCTGAATTCTATCCCGCTCTGTCACAATCGTCATTGATCAATAATTATTGAATGAGCAACACTTCCCCTTGTAGCAAGTTCAGCAAGTGAAGCGAGCTCAGGCTCTGTTGCTGCTCAGCAGAATTTACGTGGGCAGCATTGCCGCTGACGTCACGGAGGAGATGCTGACTGCCGCCTTCCAAACCTACGGCACAGTAAAGGCCTGCAACATGGGTTTCGACAACGCCACCCGCAAACACAAAGGCTATGCATTCGTTGAGTTCGAGCTTGCCGAGGCAGCCACACTGGCCATTGACGGCATGAATGGATATACCATTGGTGAGGAGTCGGAGTGCACTGTAGTGCACTGTGTCATGAGTTTATTTGGTGAGGAGTCCGAGTGCACTGTGTCATGAGTTTATTTGGTGAGGAGTCAGAGTGCACTGTGTCATGAGTTTATTTGGTGAGGAGTCAGAGTGCACTGTGTCATGAGTTTATTTGGTGAGGAGTCAGAGTGCACTGTGTCATGAGTTTATTTGGTGAGGAGTCAGAGTGCACTGTGTCATGAGTTTATTTGGTGAGGAGTCAGAGTGCACTGTGTCATGAATTTATTTGGTGAGGAGTCAGAGTGCACTGTGTCATGAATTTATTTGGTGGAGTCAGAGTGCACTGTGTCATGAATTTATTTGGTGGAGTCAGAGTGCACTGTGTCATGAGTTTATTTGGTGGAGTCAGAGTGCACTGTGTCATGAGTTTATTTGGTGAGGAGTCAGAGTGCACTGTGTCATGAGTTTATTTGGTGAGGAGTCAGAGTGCACTGTGTCATGAGTTTATTTGGTGAGGAGTCAGAGTGCACTGTGTCATGAGTTTATTTGGTGAGGAGTCAGAGTGCACTGTGTCATGAATTTATTTGGTGGAGTCAGAGTGCACTGTGTCATGAATTTATTTGGTGAGGAGTCAGAGTGCACTGTGTCATGAGTTTATTTGGTGGAGTCAGAGTGCACTGTGTCATGAATTTATTTGGTGAGGAGTCAGAGTGCACTGTGTCATGAATTTATTTGGTGAGGAGTCAGAGTGCACTGTGATATGAGTTTATTTGGTGGAGTCAGAGTGCACTGTGTCATGAGTTTATTTGGTGAGGCGTCAGAGTGCACTGTGTCATGAATTTATTTGGTGAGGAGTCAGAGTGCACTGTGTCATGAGTTTATTTGGTGGAGTCAGAGTGCACTGTGTCATGAATTTATTTGGTGGAGTCAGAGTGCACTGTGTCATGAGTTTATTTGGTGAGGAGTCAGAGTGCACTGTGTCATGAATTTATTTGGTGAGGAGTCAGAGTGCACTGTGTCATGAGTTTATTTGGTGAGGAGTCAGAGTGCACTGTGTCATGAATTTATTTGGTGAGGCGTCAGAGTGCACTGTGTCATGAATTTATTTGGTGGAGTCAGAGTGCACTGTGTCATGAGTTTATTTGGTGAGGAGTCAGAGTGCACTGTGTCATGAGTTTATTTGGTGGAGTCAGAGTGCACTGTGTCATGAGTTTATTTGGTGAGGAGTCAGAGTGCACTGTGTCATGAATTTATTTGGTGAGGAGTCAGAGTGCACTGTGTCATGAGTTTATTTGGTGGAGTCAGAGTGCACTGTGTCATGAATTTATTTGGTGGAGTCAGAGTGCACTGTGATATGTGTGCATACACTGTTGGTGTTAAATTAAATTCAATTTTACCTGTTCCTCCGGTGCTCATCCCGCAGGAGGTCGCAACCTAAAGGTGAGTCGGCCATCGAACATTTCGAATCCAAACCCGGTGATCGACGAGCTGGTGCGTGAGGGGTCGCTGTACAGCCGCGTTTACGTGGCCAACGTGCACCCGCAGCTCACCGAGTTCGAGCTGCGCTCCGTGTTTGAGGCTTTCGGCTCGCTGGTGAGCTGCAAGCTGGAGCCCGACCCCACCGTGCCCGGCGTTCACCGCGGCTTCGGCTTCATAGAGTACTCCACCCCGGAGTCTGCCATCGAGGCCATTAGTGCGATGCATGGATTTGACCTTGGCGGGCAGCTGCTCAAGGTTGGCAGGTCAGTCTGAGACTTGCCGGTTCGATGCTTCGATATTCCGCATTTCATTCTTATCCATTATCTACCTGTATGTGCAGAAGCATTTCAATTGAAAGAGTCCTGGGGAAATGGCTAACTACCCAGCTCTAGAATTAGTTCTACTCTAGAATAGGGGAAACTGTAGTAGAATATATGGCATTGTTGGCAATTGTGAAATACCGCTTAGTTCACAAGTAAGCTGCAAAATTGCGCAAAAATTCCTACAATTCGAGCGTAAAGCCAGCCTTCTAAACCTTCCTTGAGTTCCTTACTTTCAGCCAGCCTAAAATTGATGCAAAAGCTTGTTTATTCCATATCCAATTTAAAGTCGGTGTCATTTAGCGCAATTTATGTTTTGGTGCTGAAAGAAAACTTGTGCTGCAGCTTAGTCGACTATTTAATTAAACCACCTACTCGATCCACCAGGGCCATCACTCCGCCCGTTGTGCCGGTTTCCGCCCCTCCATCCGCCCTGCCCGCGGCGGCTGCCGTTGCAGCTGCCAACATCACTGCCCAGCTCATGGCACAGCGGGCTGTGGGTCCCGCAGAGCTCAGTTCATCTGCACCTTCGGCCCCCCAGCAACAGCAACAGCAGCAGCAGCAGCAGACCCAGAACCAGCAGCCGCAGGTATCGCAGCAGCAATCGGAACAGCCGCAGGTATCGCAGGCAGCTGCAGCTCTGGCGCCTCCTCCGCCTGTCGCAGCTGCAATGGCGGCTGCAGCAGCGGCGGGGATGACTGAGAGGCAGCAGCAGCAGCTAATGGAGGATGATGCGATGCTGGGCCAACAACCGGAAAGCGTTGAGCACGAGAACGACTTCATCAGGGGCCAGGAGGCTAGGCGGCTGGTGATGCGGAAGCTGATGATGCGGGCCGCACCACCCAGGGTGCTCCTGCTGCGCAACATGGTCACGCCGCAGGATTTGGACGAAGACCTGGAGTCCGAAGTGTCCGCCGAGTGCGCCAAGTTTGGCAGCGTCCAGCGGGTGGTCATCCTTGAGCAGGCGGACTCCGTGCGGGTGTTCGTTGAGTTCGAGGACTCGGCTGGGGCTGAGGCTGCCTGCCGTGCTATGGCTGGTCGCTTCTTCGGCGGCAGGGAGGTTCGGGCAGACCTGTACGAGCAGGAGCTGTGGGAAGCCGGTGACCTCACCCAGTGACTGACATGCCTTTCTCCCTGTTCATTAACTGCATCTTTGTGTGCTCTGATTGGTTTAATTTTCACCTGAATTATTGTCCGACATTCTGTCATTCGAAGCCACCAAGACAGAAACAGTCAACGGCCAGAGCGGGTTTGTTAACTGGTATGAAGTGTAGCAATCTTAAGCCCGCGGTTTCTGAGTCTGGTTGTGTATCTGAGTACAGTTAATGGACTGGGCTGCTGCTCACTGTGGCAGCGAATCTGTACAGTGTTTTTAATCTTGTGTTACTATTGCAGCCCGGAGGCAAAAATAAAAGTGCATTGCGTTTTCTAAATTGTGTTGCTCTGATTGCACTGCGCTAAGGCAGCGTCTTAATCCGGATTCATATCCGTGCTTTCTTCTTGTAAACTCATTTCAGCTACATTAATGAGTCCAGGAATCTATTCTGGCTGGTTTGATGAACTGAGCACAATTGTCTCGTAACAGCTCTCTGGGTGCTCCAAAGGAACCGAGATTTCTTGGAGTTTGTTACGAATTGTGACTGCGTCTAATAGTTTTCTGAATCCTTCCTAAGAATAAAGAATATCATTGTGATGATGCATGTAGGTTTCAACGACATTTCAACGTCACTCGACAATCCCCTCACAAGTATTGTATTCCACGTCAGTACGAGCGTAGCTTATCTCGGTGGTTTGGTTTGCCGCGTACTTGCCTGCAATGACTTGCTTCCGTTTGGAGTAAGGGCAACACTGTTGTACATGTCCGTACTTGTACGATGTCTTACGATGTCTTACGATGTCTTACGATGTCTTACTTATTTCGTGCTTGCAGGTTCAGGCAAAGGTCAAGACCGTCTTCTTGCTACTGTAAATGTACTCGAGACTTTGGACACATCGCTGGAACAGAAAATCGACGTGGCGCACGCTGGCCTGCAGCGCGTTGGAGATGTTCGAGTTTGAGTGTCCGACTGTACCTGCTGTGATCGGGTTTTCTCACGTAGTGAGAAAAGTCACGCGTATCGAACGCTCCAAATTGTCTGTCTGCCTTCCCCAACCTGTGCACAGTTCTAACAGTACCCAACTTCGGTACATGTGCTGCCGACGCTGTTCATTCACGGATGCGCTACAACGATCGAGAAACGGCATTTCGTCAAATACCAAATTTTTTTCTCCCTCAGCTTCAATTTCTCTTAATCTTTCAGTTAATGTATGAAGTACGACTTAAATAGAAGGACAGGAAACCTCGTTTCTTGGAAATTTTAGTAGGTAGGATTTTTCGAAAAAATGCACAAAAAATGTAATTGCTTTCAATAAGAGGCAGGCCCAATGTTCATATTTTGATATTCAATGTTCATATTTTCATTTTGTATAATAATCATAGCTGCCACAGTGGTATTATTGTGGGTATTAATCCAGTACACGTCGTGCACTGGTTAAAAGACGCAGTCCGTGTCAGTATTTATAGACAGTGCAGGCTGGAAATGAGCATGAGCATAGTATAGCACTGCACTAGAGCCAACCTTAACAGTAATTGTCTGCTCCGCAGGAGGGGTGATGGTATGATTTAATCTTTATGGGGTGAGGCCGCTTGCTCTTCCAACCTTTTGTTGCTGTTCCGGTCTGGGTGTAGATGCGAGGGTATAATAATAAGTGTGAGCTGCGCAGCGGGGTTAGCAAACCACCGCACACCCATGCACCTCAATTGTGTGGCAGTTGAGCTAGCAAGAGTGGCTAAATAAGACGGGTTAGTGAACAGAAGATTTATTCAGATTATTCCGAGCGGCCTTAGAGACCTACAGACGCATAGCAAGCTAAGTGCTGCAGTGCAATGCACACCGAGAAGGACTCGGTGCGGCAGCTCGTGAAACGGCGGCAGCTGAACTGCCTTCACCTGCGCGAGCTGAATTCAGCCTGCAACGAGCTACAGCTGCTACAGTTCCGCAGGGAGGCCACCACCAGCTTCGCCGATCTCCGCGGTGTTTTGTGCCCCCTTTTCGAGGACACCCGGCCTCCCCAGCCGCCACCACCACCGCCACCGAAGCCTAAGCGACGGCATCTCCATCCGAGTCCATTTCTGCAGCCGCCGGCTTCAGCGGAGATAGCTGCGGCAGCAATGATAAGACAGCAGCGGCTGCCAGCGCTTCGGCGACTTGCACCAGGTAAAGACATTGCCGGTTGCGACTGTCTTGGTGAGACAGAGAAGAAACTGATAGAGATACACGAAGCAAGCAATGAGGCCGCCGCAGCATCAGTCACAGTGCGTTCGCGGCAAAGCCGGCGCCTCCGCCGTGGCGTTGACGGAATCAGCTTCAGCGAAGCGGTCTGGAGATGGCAGTCACAGCTTCCGGACTTCTCCATCGGTCTAATGAAACCTGGTGGGGAATCGTCCACTGTAGCTGGCTGCGGTGAAACGGCTGCGGTGGCCGGGTTGGGACTCCGGTTCTCTCCGCCGGGCTGCCCGACCCCTGCAGACCCGGTAGAACGCTCTGGGGCTACGGCTTTGCGACGGAGGCAGCGCGGGCGGCTAACAAATCAGACACAACCTGCTTGGGACCCTCATCCTGTGACCAGCGGTCTCAGAAGACTCCGAACATTTCACGGCCTGTCGACATGCAACTCTGAATAACTGTTTCAGGATATTGTGTATGTGTGCGTCAGTCTGTCTTCGAAACATTTACGCACTGAACGATCGAGTAATTAAAGCAGCTATGAATTTCATCAGCTTTCTTTTTATTAGGGCCTCCAGCATCTCAAATTGTACATGTATATGTAAATTTATAGCTTTAGCTAAAAATGCTACCCAACCTCTTTTGCCATGTGAATAGTTCGCACAGTAGATGTAATAGATGAAACAGCCCGCCATTTTTTTTCTCGCAAGATTAAATTAAAACAGCTTTAATTTTTTAAGTCGTACGTGTACACATGCATGTGTACATGTTCGCGTCCATTTCAAACTGGAGACTGGAGATCTACATGTGTATATACATGTAACTCGGTGCTGAAGCTGAAAGTGCACAGAAATTTCTTTTGTTTTTTCATTTTCACTTCATCCCTAAACTATTTTTTTAATATAGAAAGCAACAAATATCGTCCGTTTAACTGAAGATCAATAGCAACGAGATATGGCAGAGAAGCGCAGAAGTATAGAAAATAGTTACAATTCTTTATGCTATCATCCGATTAGCTTAGTTTCAGATAGATGGTTAGCAGCTGTTAGTGGCTTTTAAATTTTGTTTATCTTTTCAACGACTTTAAAGTTAGATTTGTTGCCAGGGCTCTCCCTAAAACACGTGGGTACCCTCTCGCAAGCGCTACACATTAAAACAAATTGGACTATAACTGAAGACATTTCAGAATACGTTGTCTGTTAAGTTAAGTTTTTATCATTTTTTTACTTCAAAGTAAAGTTTTTACTTCAAAACATAAAACTCGGTGAATAATAAGTGGTATTAGTAATAATAATAATAAAATAATGATAATATAATTGTCATAAAGAAAACTAAAATAAGAAAAATAATAACAATATTGAATATAACAAATAAAGGTATTTATTCCGTGTTAATCCTAAAACAAATAGTTTTTTCTGCAATCAAATACTGCATTTGAGGTGGGGGTGGAGAAGATTTTTCTTGGAACGGTTGCTTTTTGAATTTGCTGACACCAGTGAGGTGGGGCGGATTCCTCGTTTGAATTGCCGCCGGCGTTGAGTTCGCACGAATAAAACCGGGAAAACGCGCAGACGAATCACAACGATCGAAATTTCTTCTCCTGTTTTACTCCGACAGCCGGGTTCTCAAGTCCGGGGGAAGGGTAGTCGTAATCGTAGCGGAGCGGTCGTTAGCGGCGCGGTCGTTCAAAGCGGTGAAACACCGGAGATTTCTGACTCTAAAATTAATGCGTCGATTATCTGAACTCGTTACTTTCAGTAGGGTAGTTGCTGCCACCACCGTAATTTACGTATTACGGAACGAATAAGTCTCAGAGCTTTCTTTGAGATGAGAACTTTGGTTATTTTACGCCCCACGGGCAAATAATTCAAGAGATACTATGGCTTTGGATTAGTGAATAAATATAGTTAATTATTGGAATTTATTAAGTTTTAGTGAGCAGAATTATTAAATGTTACTTAAGACTCGACTCTACTCAGACGAACACGGGGGGGGGGGCAAGGCCGAAAATAGAAGGTATTAACTGTCTTACGCTAGCAAATGGAGCACTGAATTAATGAATAAATCAATAACCCAGGAAAACACAAAAGCTGGCAAATACGAAACGAGGGGATGAGAGCATGAACCAAAACTAAACTAAAAGCAAAACAAAAAACAAAAACCACTAAAAAATAGTCATGAAAAATCATCGCATTATATACAGAGGAATACATGGACACGCAGCGGGGACTCAGGATGGACATGCACCGGGAAAGAAAATACACGCCAGAGGGCATAATGCAGGGCGGCATGGAATACATTAGTATAACAAAAATGGATAAGCAAATCCCGTTGCGTGCGAATATACGCATGAAACGGGTTATAGACAAATCCCGCCACAGGAGTGACGTCACCCCAAAAATTAGGAGTCACCGCATGCACCATGCAAAAATGTTCAAACGCCAAATTCAAGTGTTATCCGTGGCAACCCGCCTGCCACACACATTGTTATGACCGGATTTTCAGTTCCACGTTCAGTTCCACGAAAATAAATAAACAAAAAATCAAA
This sequence comes from Macrostomum lignano, assembly GCA_002269645.1. Classification (NCBI taxonomy): domain Eukaryota; kingdom Metazoa; phylum Platyhelminthes; family Macrostomidae; genus Macrostomum; species Macrostomum lignano. The sequence goes on along the minus strand of NIVC01000822.1, from coordinate 90,614 downwards.
TGCATACTACAGCAAGGAAAATTTTTTTAAAATTAAACTAAAAGCATTTTTGCAATATAACATCTGAATAGACTTTACACCAAAAATATCTTTTCAATTGAACATCTGTGAGCTTCGTGGCACACCTCGAATGCTGAAATGGAGAGAATTTTCTTTAGAATTTACGACGTAGATGGTGACTGTACAAAAAAATCAAATGCATACTACAGCAAGGAAAATCTTTTTAAAATTAAACTAAAAGCATTTTAGCAATATAACATCTGAGTAGACCTTACACCAAAAATATCTTTTCAATTGAACATCTGTGAGCTTCGTGGCACACCTAGAATGCTGAAATGGAGAGATTTCTTCCTGCTTTTTTTATCTGTTGTGGAGACGCATCGTTCGCCACAGCGGCAAAAAACACCTAAGCTTGTTTGGCAACGCTGGCGACCTCAGCCTCTTTTTCTCGTCTGTTGAAAGCACAGAAAGAGGTGGGTTCAAGCGTTGTCAGCATATTGAAGACCGAGATATGCTGACTGTGTCTGCTGACGTATCAGCGGACCTGACATGCCACGACGCAGACGCACGCTGCCAGCAGTGGTTCATCACATCAGCGGTCTGGTGCTCCATGTGGAGAGGAAAACCTTTTCATATGAGGAGCCAGGCCCGAACCCATTGATCAATCCAAACTAGATGTACATGTATAGCTGTTCTACGTTTTCTCTATACACTACATGTACTTTTTGCAATCTGAACCGTATGTCATCACAGCCTTAAAAGGATCCCCTGATAAAAATCCGTCTGTATGATCCCGGAGTTCCCGATTTGTGCCCAAGCAGATTCCTATTATAGCTATTCGGCTGCATGCTGCTCGCCGCTAGCTCCAACCCTTGATACCCATCCCAGGCGGGGCTCCGGCCTCGCCAGGTCTGGTCATACCGTAGATCCAGGTTCGCCAGGTCACAGAGTGGTGGCAGCCAGTGGGTCATGCAATAACCCGATGATCAATATTTGCACCTTAGCTATCGATGGGGCACATTTGGGTCTTTACCCCGTCTCTAATATAGCACTACCAAAAATTGTTATCAATATGCATGGGCGGGACAACCTGAAGGGCGATCTGTTGGTCATAGTCTGGTCATAGACGGCTGGCAGCCATCCATAGTCATACGATCTGATCCTTCCCCATGAGAAGACGGTTCACTAGTAGGGCGATTACATACATGTAAATCATCATCAGTTCGACACTTCATCAGGAGTTCTGCATGGCGACACTTTGGCGCCGTTTCTCTTCGTGCTGCTGCCACTGGGTGCTTCGGACCGCAGTCTCCTCGACTAACGACGGCTTCCTGCGCTGCGCAGACGCATCGGTCGCCGCCACGGCGAAAAGCGCCTTATTATTATTTGCTTGGCTACGCCGACGAACTCGCCCTCCTGTCCTCGTCCGTTCAAGGTGGCATCCCGCCAGATCGACAGGTTGGTCAAGGTGGCATTGAGCGTCGGACTGGTTGTCAACACGCCAACCTGTTCAGGACGTCCTGTTGCTCACTCTCTGCAGGGCCCGCTCAGGCGGGGTCAGGCCCAAACCCGTCGATACGTGGACTGCCTCCTACGTACGCGACGCCAGGGCGCCCGACACTGCCAACGGGGCAGACTTCGTCCGCTCTCAGGCTCTGCGGCGCGCCATCTGAAGCACCCTGCTCTGTGACGTTGATTGCTAGCTGCATAATTTGTTGTTGTTGTTGCTGTTATGAGCTAACTTTTACAGTGTATATATTTTTTATTCATTTAAGTAAAACAATTAGTTGAAACAAGTTATACTTCATATAGTCCCAGGTAATTTTTTTTCTAGTCTTAAGAGTAACTAAAAACAAAAACAAAGTTCATCTACGCGTAAATATTTAATACCATCATTATAGAGTGACAGTTTTGCTCAGCAAAAGACATTTGAGCATGACTTTTCTGCTTATATTTTATTCTTATGAGATTAAATTTTCAAAGAAAGTGCAGATAAATTAAATATCTTTTTTAATTATATAATTATATATACATGTAATTAAAATTATAATTAAAAATATAATTATAATATGTAAAATATTATAATTTTATATTGAAATATAATATAATTATAAATTTATATTGAAGAGAGGGTGTGTAAGGAAACTTTCGTTCAGTAGCAACCAGAAATTTTATGAGGGGGCGGATTCTGGAGGGTAAAGTCCCGGGAGAGGGGTCGGAGGGGTGGCTCTGTTTTGGCGAAAATTCGCTTGGTCCCCCCCTCTGATTCTTTGATTTTTTGGGTCTCCGCGCCTTTAAGACGGGGGCGACCGCCCCCGCCCCCCACCTGGTTGCGCCACTGCCTTTGCCTTAGGCATTCTCCAAGCAATTCGAAAGCAATGTGCTTTTGAATTTCGTATGCATAAGTTTCATATGCGCGCTAAAATGACTGACGAAAAAATTACAATAAAATGTAAAAATATCATCAAAAAATAATATAATTTAAATATTTATTGCAATGGCAATGCTTTTTTATTTGCTGTTTAAGTGCAATTGGAGCAGAAATGTTTTTACTTTGTTTATACACTAACTATTTAAAGGCAATCCGGAGTGAATTAATTTAAATTTCGGAACTGAACCGCGAGAACTGAAAATCCGGTCATCACATTGTTGACGTGTTTTAGGGAGACCCTGTTGCCAGAGTTGCGTGCGTGGACTGTCATTTAACTTCTCAACTTAAAGTAGCTCTAACGCAAGTTTGTTCAGGAATTTAAAAAGTCATTTGTGATATATTTGCCCTAAGTCCAAGAGCGGTGGCAGCCGCAACATCTGAGGATGTATAGTCTGTATTATAGATTATCATGGAAGTTATCTTTTATTGGTTTGGGCCTAATATCATTTGTATATGCAAAATCATCAACACACATATCATTGATGAATGACATCAAAGAGAGGAATGTACTAGTTACTTATTATTCTGCTAAGTAAGTAATTCTATTGCAAAAATATACATTCAAAAGTCATAAGAATTTCACTAATTAATTATTATAATACTAAATACTATAGACAATGTTTATAGTTTATAGGAAATATATAGGCCCCTAACAGTTGTAATACTAATAGATTGTACTATTAACTTATACTACATTAGTTTTTGATCTAAGGTTTATATTGAATGATTTTCTATTCAAGTATAAATTTATATCTAAAGGTAAAGTTGATTAAGAATAAATGCCTTTTAAAATCTACATTAAATATAGGGCCTAGATAGGCCTCTAGGCAATCCTACACTTGTTCAATTAATTTTTTTAATGCCAGTGCCAGTAAGATACATGTCAGCAAATGCACACCAAACAAATATGTTAACAGAAAAAACAACTTTTTTATATTTATAAATGCATTTCAAAAAACCAAGCAAGTCTTTAACATTTTTAAAAACTTTTGTAGCATGCAAATATATAATGCTTCTTTTTTGCACATTAAAATTTACTTATCATTTTGCAATGAAAATAAGTAGGCCTATGAATTCTTGTCTTCATAACACCAAGTCTTTTCAGGAACTTTTGTTTCAACAAAACATGTCTAATACTATGCCAGGCCACATTCAACTCCAGCTATTCTATGCCATAGCACACCAGCATGCCACTTTCAGCGTGCAATACCCAAATATACCCAAATGCATGCTACAACTTTTAGGCCAAACCAAATGCATGCTAGATTTTTCTAGCATAATATATGCCCTATAGTCTGGATCATGCTGGACTTATGCCAAAGGAAAAATCCAACATTTTTTGGCACTTACGCCAGACTTACGCCAACCAAAAAAAGGTCCCTCTGACTTACGCCACCCAAAAAAATGTCTTTCACAATTATTGTGAATAGAATAGAATAGATGATTTACAATTAATCAGTGATTAATTAAATTCAGAAGTTGCAACTGTTTAAAAATCTCACAAGTTGCAAATTCTGAATTAAGAATCAAAGTAAGCATCTTGAAGCTAAAAAACTTTTGCTATCCTACAATAGATATTCTGCTATCTCATTTATACAAACTGCAATATTTTGATGAACTTTGTTTTAATGCTGCCCTTTAACATCATAATTAACGCAAATGTGTAATGTTCTATAGTGATATATTTGATTGTGAATGATCTCATTTGTGCCAACATTTATGCCATTTGATTTATGCTATGTACTTATGCCAAGCACTTATGCCAAGGCACATTTTGGCCTATACTTATGCCAAGCACTTACGCCAGCCTCCAATCCCAAACCAGATTTACGCCAAAGATCTCCGGCGTAAATGACATGATCCGGACTATGGTATATGCTTTCCAGAGTATAGAAAATAGCTTTACAAAACATAGGCCTATTGCCATAGTCCTGAAGATGGCCTTTATGCCGGCATATTTTTGCTCTTGCTAACAATCTTGGCATATACTTGGTGTATAGAATTTTCAGATTCAACATGAAGTGTACACAGTTGGCATACAAAAAATAGCCAAGTTCAAGGCTAATGTAATTGTGTAGTTAAGCATCAACCAATGTCGAAAGCTAAAATAGCTAAACTAAAATAGAAAATATTAATGCAATCAGGAGAAAATCAAAATTAAAACAAAGAATATCAGTTTTTTGCAAAAAATAGCCATTTTATAGTTTAGTAAAAGTTTTGAATTTCTAAAAATAAATATTCAATAAAAAGTTGCATATGAACAATTTTTATCTTGGTGTAAACTTGTTTTTTAATTTTATGTTGGCATAAAATAGAAAATATATGAATTTTCATTTTGACACCTGCCATGATCTAGACTATGGGCTTATTGTGCCCCCCAAAACCTAAGTTTGCACCCCTTCATTTTCTTAAACTTTATTTTTATCCCAAATGCCTTTTTGTTCCTAAGCTTGACTTTTTGCCCTTTAGACGCTTTTTTCACTTCTAAGCTTGGTTTTTGTCTCTTATATATATTTTTGTGCCCTTAGCTTAAAAATTGATACTTTTTATATTTATGTTGGCCTCCCAAACTTAAATTGCCCCCCCCCCCGAAAAAAAATTAAACTCTAGATCTGCCACTGTCTCTATTATAAAAAGTTGCTAAATGGTAGATGGCCATCTGGCCTACACTCTAGATCATATAGTATATGCCTGAAAATTTGGGCTTGCAATGCCTTGTACACTAAAAGTTGGCATGCAAAGTTGGTATATATCACTCCTAAGAAAATAATGTGCATGCATACCTAGCATGCACTTCATAGAATCACATGGAAAAGTCATTATGAAATAGAAAAAAAGATAAAGAGGTTCATTTAAGCATAAATTTCAAGCTTTCCAGGTTTTTAAGCTTGTAATAAAGCATTGAAACAAATCATTGTAGGTAGCAATTTTCTACAATCAGTAGTATTGTCAAAAAAGCAGAAAAATGAACCAAATTATTTGCCAAAAAGGGTTCCATACACAATTCAAAAAAGGTAATTTTGTCAGGTAATTTATTGTTATAATGTAAAAAAGGCCATTTATTGTCGCAACACTAGCATAGTTTGTAAAATTGACGTGTGTACTCAATTTTTTGGTGTGCATTTATAATTATTCATTTTTTGTCTGGTCATGCACCTAGCATGATCTGGACTATAGCATCTGGCATATTTTCAAAATAACCCTATAGGTATAATCCAAAGTCTAGATCATGGCAGGCTAAAGAATATATAATTTCTAGAAATATATGAGTTTTATTAAACTCTAAAATGGCTGTTCTTTGCTAAAAACTAAAATTATTTGTTTTAATTTTAATTTTCTCATAAATTGCATTAATATTTTCTGTTTTAGTTTCCAATTATTTGTAAAGAGCTTTTGTTGCTTGATATTTAACCACAGGGTTACATTAGCCCTGAACTATGTTGTATGCCAACTATGTACACATCATGTTGAACCTAAAAATTCTTTACACCAAGTGTATGCCAAGATTGTCAACAAGAGCAAAAATATGCCAGAATTTTCCAGCATAAAGGCCACCTTCTGGACTATAGGGTATATCAACGTACATCATAAAAAATATGATATATTTTTAAGAGGTAAACCTAGTGCTTGGTGCAATGTGGTACATGGCATAGTATAGTGCATATAACCCCTTGATATGGCCCATGTACCTTGGAGATTGACCCCTTGGCATATTTTTGCTAGACCCTTATGCATGTCTATACATTTTAGAATTAGTTCTAATAAGGTTATATATATGAAGAATATATATATATATATATATATATATATATATATATATATATCTTGCATGGTGGATGCAAAAAAAGGCTAATATAGCATAGGCAAGTCCATAGTTTGGATTTTATATTAGTATATGCCAGGTCCAGTGGGGGAAAAGTATAGGACCATGTTTGTACACTGGGACAAAAAAAAATTTTAAACTATGTATGCTGAAGTTGTTACACTTTTTCAATTTTGATTTTTTTAAGCCATGAGAAAATAATAAGACAAAAAAGACTAAACTAACAATATTTAAATTAGAGTTAAATTGATACTGAGAGAGAAGGAGCAGTAAGTGGGCGCAGGGCCTAAACCAATATATTTGTATGACATTAAATTGAAAGGGGGTTTAAGTTGAAGATAATAAAGAGAGGGGTTGAAATTTGCAACTAAAGAGAGAGGTGGGAATGAAGAGCCAATCAAAAGGCAGCAAGGGAGAAAGAGATAAGAATAACAAGATTGAGCTAGACAGAGAGAGAGAAAGAGAAAAAAAAGTAAACAAAGACAAGTGAAGAACTAAAGAAATGACTATAGGAAAGTTGCAATATATACAGAGTAACAAACTTAAAAATTATGCACTTTTGCAACCCTATAGGAAAAAGTTGTAAAACCGCGGACGGTGTCCGGTGCACTTTTGAAATTTTTCTAAAGCGCAGTGCACATAGGCGCATTGCCTGCGCACGCGCTGCCCTTTCTTACTGGCTGCTGCTCTAGCAAATACATATATATGGAAATGGGTATAATACCTCTGTTGAAGGGGCTTATATACTCGTAATTTATTAAGCTTAGAGATGTTCCGAAAATTCAATTTGGCTCATTCCATATAAGCATGCTTGTAACATGACAGGCTATTTTTACTTATAAAATGAAATATAAAAATAGAATATACTAAACCAATATTTTAAATGAAAGATAATTTTGTCAAAAATATTTTTATAGAGTTTCATGTAGATATCATCATTAGTATAGATGCTATTAAACCTTGAATGGCACTTATGGTCGTAACAACAGGATTTTTGACATATAGAAACTAAAAGGTAAAAGTCTTATAACATTTTTATTTTTGATATTTTGCAATACATTTTTAAAAATTTGACTAAGAACATCTTTAGTAATCATACTCTTTTTGTAGAATATATAAACTCAAAAAGGCAACAAAGATACAAAAGAAAAGGCAGCCTTATGGTCGTAACATTATGGTCGTAACATATTTTTTTCTGTCAATTCAGTAACTTTGAGGTACCAATATATTAAAAATATAATAGATTATTTGGTCACCAATACTTTTATCTGATGATGCAAGTACTATACTTTTATCTATAGTTTGTTTCAACCTTCCAAAGCTTTCTATTTGTTTTTAAAAGGTACACAAACTTAATGATGTCTTTTGCTTAGAAAAATGTCTAAATTTTTACAAAAATGACTTTTTGCCACTTGATAGCATACTAATCTAACATTTTATCATTCATTTATTCTTAGATTGTAGATATTACACATAAAAAACATTTGGTAAAAAAATTGGCTGATAAGGCAATGGCAAGCAAAAATATTGACTTTTTTCTATTTTCCAAAAATGTCCATCTTATATAGAATGAGCCATTTCAATTTTGAAAAAAAATTAGAAGTGAAAATTTTGGTTGTGTCTAAAAAGTTGCTAAAAATAAACTACTTTCTACTACATATACATGTATTACTTTTTGCTTAAGCAGTAAATTAAAAGTAAAAAAATGAGTGTTGATCATACTAAACTTTGTTTTTCTGAATTATGATTTTGGGAAATTTCAATTTTGATTTTGGAAAGTTAGCGAATTTTGATTTCGACGAAACTGCAGATCTTTCGGAACATCTCTAATAATCCTAAAGCACGGTAAAATAGTTTGACTCTTTTCTAAAGTGCGCGTCCGCGGATTTTTAACATTTATTCCAATAGGGTTTTGCAATGTGCAATGAGAAAATACAATTATAAAAGAAGTTATCTTAATTCACTAAAATTGAAAAAAACATGTTTTTAGAGCACAAAATTTAAAATTGATTTTTCTTTTTTCCTTTTCCATAATGATGGTGTTGCATATAGCATATTCTACATAAAGTTACTTTATTTGATCTTAACATTTACATAGGTATGTCATAGATGTAAGCCTAAATTTTTTCACTTCGTTATATATGCTAGGATCTATGCTAATGTACACAAAAATGGCAAGCACCTTTGTTTTACTCTAGGAATCCCAATGTACATGTTGCCTTCCAAACTATGGAGACAGACAGGCCCCTATTGGAATAAATTCTACAAATGTGCAGACACATATCAAGGACCTAGCAAAATCATGCCAAGGGGTCACTTTATAAGGTACATGGGCTACATCAAGGAGCCATAGTTGCAACATTTTTTGCAATTTTGCAATGAACCTTTTTGCATTTGCAATAATAATGGACCTTTTTTAGTAGTTTGAATATCAATGTGTGTTTCAATTAAAACTAAACTAACACTATAACCTACATAGCTATTAAAACAGTTTTATTTTTTAAATAATACAGATATGTTCTATTAGGCCCCTTACACCATAGTGCAGAAGGATAAGTATATAACAGAAATTATAATGATTGACAAATGACAAATTGACAAATGATGTCATACCATGTGGTTACATTACTACTATTTATATTACTTGTAGAGTTGTAATATTTTTGCATGGTACACTGTACTGTACTCGATTATAGCATAATGCTAGTTAAAAAAACAAATTTACAATATATCTTTATCATGTTTTTTCTATTGTTTAAATAATATAAAAAGCACAATACAATAGTTTTTTAAACTTTGCTGCAATAAAACATAAAATTAATATTTTTTAAGCCAAGAAAATGTGCATTGGTGCACCTTTTGTAATGATTTTTTTAAATTTAATCAATGCTCAAATTACTATTTGACCAATTTGTTATAATAATTTCCTTGCTTTTTTTCCTAGAATGTCTCTGTTTCAGTCTCTGTTGGGCCTGGTGCGTGGGGGGTTGAGCGTGTGCTATTACTCCGCGTATCGTTTGTGATTTAACCTTGTGCGTGTGCCCTTTGTCTGGGCTCACGCTCTTTGCACGTCTCTGCTCTATCGTGACTTTAATGTACACTGTTGGTGTTTTAGCCCTTTTTAGCACTTAGCACTTTCGTCTCGCCTCGCAAACTCTTTGCTCTCGACTTGCACTGACTCAACATTTTGGCGTCGCGAGCAGGATCATCAGATGTCCATAAAGCTACGAGACCCACTGCCTCTCAACAACATTGAAGAGTTGCGGTCATGGATCGAAGTCTTCGACGCCCAGGCAAAAGGAGTGAAGGACAACGATCGCACTGATGACACAGCCGGCAATCTGGCGTTGACCGATGCCTTCCTTGGCTGCCTTGGTGTGGCACAGCTCATCAAAGTGAAACAGCTGGTTGCGCCCAAACCGCTCTCGCAGATGAAGTGGGCGGAAATCAAGGAGTGCCTCGTGCGGTTTCTGGAACCCAAGAAGAGGCTGCTGATTGCCGAGAGAGCGGCTTTCATGTCCATGCGCCAAGGAGAGGGCGAGACGGTTGCCGGCTTTGCTGCCTGACTTCAAGAGCAGGCAGTAGTGTGCGAATTCGAAAAGCTGAAGGGCGAGAACGTCGATCGAGCTGAGCAACTGATCAAAATGCGTCTCATCGCCGACCTCAGCAACCAGGAGCTTCGGAGCAAGGTCCTCGAGCGCGAAGTCTCGGCAGAGCTCTCTGTGAGTCAGATCACCGAGTACGTGCAGCAACTTCAAATGGTGAGCAAATTTTCGTCTGGGCCACTGACCGCCTCCGAACAAGCTGAAGTGGACTCGGCGGTGCATCAGGCGCTGTCCGCTAGCCAGGAGGTGCCAGAAGAAAGTTCTGCAGGTGCCAACAGCGTGAACGCGGCGGAGATGGTGAGGCCCACGGCCAGTGGAGGCCAGAGCTGCCAGCGATGCGGCCAGGCGCCACATCGCCGACCGACAGACTGCCGGGCTCTGAAGGTTACGTGCCACAAGTGCGGCAAGACTGGCCACTTCGCGAAGGTCTGTCGGAGTGCCATGACCCACTTTGTCACAGCCAAAGAATCCAAGCACTCTTACTCAGCCGTGACCAGAGACGAGCCGATTTTCTATTGCGCTGCGGGCACCCCTGCTGCATTCTGCGATGTGAAAATCAACAGAAGGCAGGTTGAAATGGAAAAGGACAGCGGCGCCTCGTGCTCACTGATCTCGAGAAAGATCTGGGAAGAACTCGGCAGGCCGCCACTGAAGTCGCCCAAGTCTCGGATGCTGGCGTACGACGGACACGTGATGAAGCAGCTCGGCATCCTGGAGTGCCTGGTGGAGACTGGCGGCCCTGATGGCCGCTTCGCTGCAGCGGAGCTGCCCGTCATCGAATGCGAGCAGAAGTTCGGGTTGCTCGGCCGGGATCTGCTCAGCTCGCTGCCTGCTCACCACTCGGACGAGGCCAAGCCGCCCAGCAACAACAGGTACGAGAGCTTGTTGGGCATCAATGGAGCAGTTGGCGAGATCCGGTTGAAGGTGGGAGCCAGGCCGATTTTCCAACCAGCCAGAGAGCTGCCGCTGGCGCTGCGTCCACTGGTGAAGAAGGAGTTGGACTTGATGGAGAAGGCAGGCATAGTTGAGAAGGTGACGTCCTCGGAGTGGGGCAGCCCCATAGTGGTGACGGTGAAGTCCGACAAGTTGTCCGTGAGGATCTGCGGAGATTACACTGCTGTTAATCAGTGGGTGCAGGATCAAACGTATTTGACTCCGTCCATCGAGACAGCCTTCTCAAAGATGGCAAACAAGAAGTTGTTCTGCCGACTGGATCTATCTGACGCTTACTACCAGGTTCCGCTGGAAAGGAAAGGTCAAAGGACATCACCACGATCAACACCCCTTTCGGCTGCTACCGCTTTAACAGGCTGCCGTACGGCACCAAGGTGTCTCCGTCCGTGTTCCAGCGCGAGATGGAGAAGCTGCTGGGTGAGCACCCAAGTGTCATCGTGTACCAGGAATATGTGCTCATGGGAGCGGTGTCGAAAGCGGAGCTGCAGAATATCAAAGAAAAGGTGCTGGACAAGCTGAGGACGGCTAGTGTGAAAATCAACGAAGCGAAGTGCATTATGGAGGCCAGTAGCCTGAAGTTCCTGGGCCACATCATCGATGAGGAGATCAAGCCGGATCCGGGAATGGTGCAGAAGATTCAGTATGTGGAGGCTCCGAAAAGCAGAAAGGATCTCTAACGGTTTCTGGGACCTTCGCAGTTCTATGGTCGATTGGTTCCCAACTTTGCTGAGAAGTGTCGGCCTCTGCAGGAACTTCGTCGAGGGGACCGCGTATTTGACTGGAGTGCGGCTGCCGAGGCAGCGTTCACCAATGTAAAGCAGAGCCTGAGCTCGAATCCGTGTGTGAAACCGTTTGACGTCAACTCGCCGGTGTGTCTGCGGGTGGATGCTAGCGAGCAGTCGCTGGGCGCGGTTCTGGTGCAGTCAGGGCACCCAGTCATGTACCTCTCTCGGGCGCTGACCAAGTCTGAGGCCAACTACTCCAACATTGAGAGGGAGGCACTGGCCATTGTTTGGGCAGTGGAGCGAGAGCGCAAGATGCTTCTGGGGAAGAGGTGCACGCTCCAGACTGACCACGAACCACTGAAGTACATCTTCAATCCCAGCAAGAATCTTCCTAAAACAGTGTCGGCTAGACAAGTCGCTGGGCTCTGCGACTATCTGCTTTTGACTACGATAGGAGTATGTGCCGGGAAGACTTATGGCTAACGCAGATGCCCTGTCTCGTTTGAGTTTTGCTGCCCAAGACCCTCCGAGTGACGCTGTGCACCAGCTGGAGGATGAAGAAGTCGTGTCAGAAGGAGCTCTGGTGACTCTGCAGGATCTTCGTGACGAAACCAGAATGTGCGCGTTGATGAAGCGGTTGCAGCAGAGGATCCGAACGGGCCGGTGTGGCCAGGTGTCGCAGGTGGAGAGGCCGTACAAAGCGTGCCGGGAGGCGCTGTCGGTGAAAGATGGTCTGGTGATCCACGGAACCAGAATTGTGCCGCCACCTGTTCTCCGCAGGCGCATCCTGGAGGTGGCGCACGACGAGGTGCATCCGAGCGCCGACAACACCAAGGCGCACATCTCCAAGAAGTTCTTGTGGCCGGGTCTGGATCGCGATGTTTGCAGCTTTGTGGAGCGCTGCCAGCAGTGCTCAGAAACTCGGCCAGTCCTGCAGCGAAGAATCGACACCTGGCCAGCCGAGAGTGAGCCGCGGTGCCGGATTCACATGGACCATTGTGAGATTTCTACTGTCAGTATGCTGCTGCTGCTGTCGGACTCATACTCGGGGTGGCCTGAGGCGATCCAGGTGCCAGACCGAACTACGGACAGTGTCCTGCGGGTTCTAAGAGCGGTGTTCGCCATGAACGGAGTGCCTCGGACGCTGGTGTCAGACAATGCCCCGGAGTTCAAGTCAGAGAAAGTGTCCCAGTGGCTGTGGCATTCCCAGCCACAGCTGGCATTCCCAGCCAGTCCCAGTGGCATTGGGTGCCAGGAGCTGCACACTCCGCCGTACCATCCGGCTTCGAACGGTCAGGCAGAAAGGCTGGTGAAGATCATCAAGGATGGACTCAAGGCGTGGACGAAGATGGTGCCTTTCGACCACTTTCTGCAGAAATTGCTGCTGACGATCAGGACCAGCCGGCCCAGTGGAAATCGAGCGGCATCTCCGGACGTTCTAATGTGGGGTCGTCGCCTTCGCCACCCGCTATGACTGAGCAGGTGGGTGACCCAATTTGGCTGAGGATGTATCCGGGATGCTCGCCGGTTCCAGCCAAGTTCGTGGTGCAGCATGGCCAGAACACGGCGCTGGTAGCCCCTGCGGACCAATCGGACAATGGCCTGCGGCTGACGCACTCGAATCAGTGGACTGGCCAGCCGAGTGCGCCTGGGTCGCTTGAATGGGCCGAACCCGAGTCGGAGTTGCCGGAGTAGCTTCCTTGCGCCAAGGTTGAGCAACTCTCTGATCCGGAATCAACGGCAGCGCCCCTGACCAGCGGCCGGAGGAAGCCGTACGAGCTTCGGCCGCGCCAGCCAGTCTGCTATAAAGACTAGTGACTCTTTGTGACTGTACTTGACTGTTTGATTTTGTTCTACTTGTTTCGATTTTTGTTTGCTTTTGCGGGGCAGTGTTGGGCCTGGTGCGTGGGGGTTTGGGCGTGTGCTTTTACTCCGCGTATCGTTTGTGATTTTAACCCTGTGCGTGTGCCCTTCGTCTGGGCTCACGCTCTTTGCACGCCTCTGCTCTATCGTGACTTTAATGTACACTGTTGGTGTTTTATCCCTTGGGTTGAGGGGCTGCTATTGAACCTCGCTTATAATAAATCGTATCGTTTGTCAGTGCACTTGGCACTTTCGTCTCGCCTCGCAAACTCTTTGCTCTCGACTTGCACTGACCAACAATAGCCAAAGTAAAATTATATGTAGGTGATCATCTTATTGACTTATAAGATAAAACTAATATTTTTGAACTAATAATTTTTTTGTTAGATCACATCTTCATCTAATGGACATCTTGCCGTTTTGTCTTGGCTTCCTCTTGGACATTCCGCAGAAGCAAGAAAGGGACATTTACTATAACTAATGCACCTGCTTCTGCCTTTCCCCTCACTTTTGTCTCACAATCCCCCTAGTGAAATAGATGTATATGTTTTATATGGAGTGGGGATCATAAGACAAGACAAAAGTGTGGGGGGTAGTGCAAAAGCAATTACCATAATGAATAATTTTGTTCTCAACCATGCAGATCATTGATGGAGATGTACTGTTTGACATGGACTGGGACTTTGTGTCCATAGAATAAACATAATCAAACTGCAAATTTGGGACCATATTAATCTATTCAATTTTGTGATACAAGCTCTTTTAGTTTCATCTTACAATCACCTACAAATAATTTTAAATGATTGTATGACAAAAGTGAATATAAGATATGCTTCTGTAACTTTCTATGCTACATTTCAATGATTTGCAGTAATGATTTGAAGTTATATGAGAAGTGAGTAAAATGTAAAATGTAATTTTTGATATATTTGACTGCCTTTTTGACTCTTTTTAATGGGCATTGTAAAACTAAATTTTACCTGCTCAGGTATTGTCTAACAAAAGAATGCCCAAAAACCACTCCTCTATTTAATATTCTCATTGTAGCTAAATGATTATATCATAAAAAACTTTTACATTAATCTGTTACTATTACACAAATTTGTTATACAAAATATTTTGACTATGTTGCCATTTTGTTGTGTCTATTCTGTCCATGGCCATTTTCACATAGATTCCAAGCAACACATTGCACCAAGCAATACCTCATAGAAAATGCACCATGCCACAGGGTCACTTTGAAAATGTGCGGGATAGCCATTTGCCATTTAGCAACTTTTTCCAATAGGGGCATAGGCTAGCCTATGGTCTGAGCCCAAGGGAAGATGTCTAATGTGGCTTTGATATAGCATTAGTCTATGGTCTAAACCCAAATTAGCAACTAATTTTTGCACTAAATTTTTTGCAATTTAAAAATGAGACTTAAAAGTCACATGTATAGCACAAGTAATGCTCTAGTTGATGCCTACATTAGAATTTCTATGATGTCATTAGCTCTATATGCATAATACCTTTGGTACTCTTTTCTACTATGTCCATACTTGGATCATGTCATTTGATTTGTGCCAGAAATTTCTTGCATTTATGATTTATCATTTATGATAGCTGGTGCATACTTGGTGCACATTTTTTTAAAGTCTCATTTTTAAAATCTATATATATAAATCTAGAATTTATATAAATCTAGAATTGGAAATTCAGGCATATATATATAAGCCTGAATTTTGGTATATAGCATGCACTATTTTGTGCATATACATTTATTCTAGATCTAAAAAAGGCTGCACCACACTACTACTGTTTATACAAGCACAAAAATCATGTCTACTCTATGTTATGAAATTTAGTTAGACTCATTGCTAGAACACCCAGCGCACTAATAAATTTTGCCTGGCATACCTGGTACACAATCAAAAAATTTTGGGTAACTTCTGGCATACACATAATACAATCTTGACTATGGTATTAAGGTAGCACAAGAACCAGTTAATTTGGCAACAGGTTGTCTTGACAACAAGTCAATTTGGTGACATGTTTTTTGCTGGTCTTGAATGTCAAACATACTTAGTAAAACAATTTTTTTATATACAAAAACAAGTATTGAACAGACTAAAGGCTAAAAATGCTAAGTATATATTTTATATTCACTTTCTTTTACAATTTGTTGTTTGTCAATGTATACATGTATTAGGGTCAGCCAATTTCAGCCAGTTTCCCTCATTTTTAAAAAAACTTTTAGCTATATCTTGCCTATGCTTATAGAAAGTATAACATTTCTATACACATTTATAAAAACATGTGATTCAAAATTATTAAAACAAATTTTCCATAATTTGAATGGCAGGGACCAATGGCAATGTACATATGTTACATATGAGACTGATACAGAAATTTTAATGCCAACTATGACAAGGTCATTTTGGCTTCCAACTTTTATACTAGAAATTTAACGATCTAGATTATAAGCCATTTATATATCATAATTTTAAATAGCAATTATGTAATTAACCTACTTACAGTTGATGTACTTGTACCTACTTATAAAACTAATTTGCTTGTATTGCATTACTTCACTTATTTAAGTTATAATTTTTTGCAACTTAATATTGAGACTTAAAATTTTTCACAGATGCCCATTCAGCCAACAGTTCCTGAAATTGTGGAAAGGCATTGATGTGCACAGCCTGCCAACTGTTGGCAGCGGTTTCGCTAGTCATTTGGTAAGTAGAATAAATATTTTAATTGGTAGCTCTATAAGGTATTCCAATTAGTCCTATCTCTGTAATAAATCTCGTTCCTTTTAATCTATTTCAGATTGATTGTGAAGCTGAAACAGAACTGTGTGCCAAACATAAGATAAAGTATTACCCAAGGTGAGTGTTAATAATTTGTGAAGTCCTTTGCTGACCCAAGCTGCCTGACCCCTGATCCTGCAGCACCAGAATCTGTGCCCAGTTACCTGATCCCAGATCCCACAGCATCAGAAGCCACTAGCCCAGTTACCTGATCCCGCAGCATCAGATTCCACAAGCCCAGTTACCTGATCCCTGATCCCGCAGCATCAGATTCCACCAGCCCAGTTACCTGATCCCTGATCCCGCAGCATCAGATTCCACCAGCCCAGTTACCTGATCCCTGATCCCGCAGCATCAGATTCCACCAGCCCAGTTACCTGATCCCTGATCCCGCAGCATCAGATCCCACCAGCCCAGTTACCTGATCCCAGATCCCACAGCATCAGAAGCCACTAGCCCAGTTACCTGATCCCTGATCCCGCAGCATCAGATTCCACCAGCCCAGTTACCTGATCCCTGATCCCGCAGCATCAGATTCCACCAGCGTGGCTCGCAGCAGCCGCAGGTGTTTCGTGGTCGCCGAACTGCCAGCACGCTGCTGAGCTTCCTGGGCAAGGCGATGCTCGGTTCCACGGTACCCGCTGTCGAGGCAGAAGCCTTTGGCGATACTGCCGCATCCCCACCACTAATGCTGGATGGCGTGATGGAACTGACGGACGCGAACTTCGACTCACTCACTGCTGGCGGGCCGGTATTTGTGAAATTCTTCACAGACTGGTGCCCGCATTGCAAACTGCTGAAGCCGCTGTTCCCTCAGCTGGCTCCGTTGGCCAAGCGGCTGGGCGTGGCGCTGGGTCAGGTGAACTGCGAAAGCCAGCCGGACACTTGCAGCAAACAGGCAGTGCCGCATTATCCCTACATGGCGCTGTTCGGCCACGGCCGTCGTCTGGGTGTTCACGAGGCCGACAACACCATCGAAAATTGGCAGCAGTTCCTGCAGCTGAAACTGCAGGAGCTGGTTGCCGACAGAGCAGCGGCTGTCTCCGAGGGACTCCTTGCGAACTGGTATTCGGTGAGGATTTTGCCATCAGGTTTATTGTATCCTAATTCCTAATTATATCTGACCTATTCTATTTTTATGAAATCGTCTGTAGACTTCTTTACTTGTTTGGTTCCTTTCTAACTGTCTGCTTCACTGTTTGCACACTGCCAAGGTCAAGGGGAGATTACTGAGAGTTTGACTTACTACTGAATGGCTAGTCAAAGTTTTCGCTTTTGAGACACTTTACCAACAGTTGCTGGCTTTGCTGTTCAAGTTTTGGTCAAAGGCTGATATTTCTAGGAAAGTGTGTGGAATGCATATGCTTCTACTGTGCTTATTGATGGTGGAATGCTAGTCATAATTGAGTCTGGCTGCTATTTTTTCGTGAAAGCTGGTTTGAAAGCCCCATCTATTCGGCAGGAAGCAGGATTAACCCCTGCTGTTGGATCTTGGAGTTGGATTTTCTGCAAAGTTTTTGCTTTTCATTCTTTTCAGATCGTCAAGCCGGTTTCCCTGACTTGGAGCTCCTTTGACAAAACTGCTCGGTCGACAGAATTCCTGTTTGTCAAATTTTTCGCTCCCTGGTGAGTTTCTGTGCTCGGTTTGAAGCAGTCAGACCTGGGGTAGGAGTGGGTCAGTCTGTATAGAACTGGGTCAGAGTCTGAACTAAACTGGGTCAGAGTCTGAAAATAACTGGGTCAGAGTCTGAATATAACTGGGTCAGAGTCTGAATAGAACTGGGTCAGAGTCTGAATAGAACTGGGTCAGAGTCTGAATATAACTGGGTCAGAGTCTGAATAGAACTGGGTCAGAGTCTGAACTAAACTGGGTCAGAGTCTGAATATAACTGGGTCAGAGTCTGAATATAACTGGGTCAGAGTCTGAATAGAACTGGGTCAGAGTCTGAATAGAACTGGGTCAGAGTCTGAATAGAACTGGGTCAGAGTCTGAAAAGAACTGGGTCAGAGTCTGAATAGAACTGGGTCAGAGTCTGAACTAAACTGGGTCAGAGTCTGAATAGAACTGGGTCAGAGTCTGAATAGAACTGGGTCAGAGTCTGAAAAGAACTGGGTCAGAGTCTGAATAGAACTGGGTCAGAGTCTGAATATAACTGGGTCAGAGTCTGAATAGAACTGGGTCAGAGTCTGAATAGAACTGGGTCAGAGTCTGAATAGAACTGGGTCAGAGTCTGAATAGAACTGGGTCAGAGTCTGAAAAGAACTGGGTCAGAGTCTGAATAGAACTGGGTCAGAGTCTGAACTAAACTGGGTCAGAGTCTGAATAGAACTGGGTCAGAGTCTGAACTAAACTGGGTCAGAGTCTGAACTAAACTGGGTCAGAGTCTGAATAAAGCTAGGTCAAAATCGAAGGAGTGGGATGAGGTAGAGATGCTGTTCCGCTGACGCATTCACTTGACTGTCTGCCGCAGGTGCTCGCACTGTCAGCGACTTGCGCCGGTCTGGGAGCGGCTGGCACAGGATCTAGCGCAGGAGTTCCCAGGCCGCCAGCAGCTGGTGCTGGGCCGTGTGGACTGCACCGAGGAAGCCGGCCTGTGCAATCAGCAGGGGGTTCGCGCCTATCCTAGTCTGCTGCTTTACCAGCAGGGTCACCTGGTGGACAGCTTCCGCGGCCTCCGCGACCTCGCAGCCCTGTCTGACTTCGTGAGGACAGCCATCGGGCTGCGCAGCAAGGAGCAGCGGAGCGAGCTCTGAAGGTTGTGTCCTACTGCAGCTAAACTTCTGTGTTTTGATCTGATTTTGTGATCCAAATCCAGCTGTATTTTTTCCCAACGGTTTGTTAACTGAACACTTTCTGTGTAAAAATAGCTGTCTAGCAACAAGAGTTTAGGGAGATGCGTTCGCATCTTATCATTTTTAGAGTCCAATGTTTCTGTCTATTCGAAAGGGTTGGAGATAAATCGAACATATTTAGCCACAGAGTAATTGTATATATTCTGTCTATTTAACCAATGGACTGGTTTTTTCTATTTGCCTAGCTGTCAGTCAGCTGATCACCTGGCTGGCTTCAGCAGCGTACTTTACTTGTTAAACATTTGTTGCCCTTTCCTTGTTTTTCTCTAGTCTTCCCTCCCTGTCCGTATATCTCTTCTCAGCAGTTGTCCCCTGATATTTTGCTGTGCCAAAGCATATACTAAGCCGTCTGCCTTTTCTGTTCTATGCTATCAATACAATACACTCTCCTATATCCTTACTTCTGTTTAATTCGATTCCTATCTGAGAACTAAATTCACCGTCTGTTATCCCTGATTCAGCATTTTCGCAAATTTTCAGCGGTGCCGCATTGTGATATCGATTTCTGGGAATATCTTTTGGCTTCGGGGCCACGTGCCAGGGAGGAAGGACTTCCTGTGTAGAAAAGAATTCTGCCTGACAGATTCAAAGCCCATTCGACAAGAGGTGACAGCTGGCAGTTGCGCGAGCAACCAGAGGGAGTGAAAAGGTGTGCTTGATACACTTCACGCCCATTTTCGGTAGGGATATTAATAGATAACTGTCTCCAGAGAGCTTAAATTTACAGTACAGAGCCCATAGTTATCAGAAACGGGCGGTAGTACGCGGGAGAGCCGTCATCAACTCGAGATACGATCCCTGACACCGATGCCCAAGCGAAGAAGCGGCTAAACGGAAGATTGGCTTCTGCTCGTTTCAGCCCGAGCAGTCTGTCAATATTGGTGGGTGTATTTTTGCAAGTGCTAACTCTGACCATCAGCCACAGTAAAAAGCTGGTACGAGCCGGAGGGCGGTTTGAGGAAGTGGAAAATCGGTATTCCCAACTTGTACTGTAATGCACTATATTAACACTACGGAACTGTAAACACTTGTAGTAGGCTGGGTATCCATTATTAGGATTATCTTTTACAATATATACACTTGTGTATTTCCTCTCTAGAAAGCCTGAATTAAGGATCTACGTCGGATATATTCCTGGTGCAAACACTGCTACAGTACATGTAAAGAAATTGAATTTATTTCTGGCACTGTCCATCGACCGAAATTCACCCTTTAATGGCCTTTTTGTCCGAACACTAAATCTGACCTTGGAATCGAACAGGCAAGGAGACATGCCATTTCTCCGTCCAGACACCGGCTTTTTTGAGTAACGCAAGTTTGGAGCAACTGAAATAAGAAAAATGGATGTAGCTTTTAAAACAGTTCTTCCCATAGACTGAGTTCTTTTTAAGGAATTTACGGCGTCGATGGGAATCAGCAATTTCCTGGGCAGCCCCAACTAAGGCATTCAAAAGAGCAGCTAATTATATTTGAGTGCGGGACTAACTAAATCTAAGCTGTAGGCCATTGCTCATAAACCATGAAATATTTGAATGTGTGGCATTGTGTGTGCGTTGTCAAAATTGTTAATACCATGGAGGAAAGAGTAGAATAGAGTGCTAATCTGAGCCAGTTATTTTTGTCTCACTCGATATTCACTTTTAACATCCCTTTCCCCCCGTTCCTTCCTATTGGCTGAAAGCATATTTTGATGCGAGCTCGTACTTTGCTGGGACATACCTTTCAGAGGGGAACGAAAACGAGACGAAAAATACTTTGTCTATGGCAGTCACGAGCCAATAGGAAAGAACGGGGGGAAAGGGAGGTTAAAAGTGAAGATCGAGTGAGACAAAAATAACTGGCTCAGATTAGCACTCCATTCTATTCTTTCCTCCATGGTTAAAACTGCTTGCTGGTCTGCCCCCAGTCTGTGCCTTAGATGGCTGGCTGCTCGCACTACTTTGTGGATGGAGCGGTTGAGTCGCTCTCTCATGCCGTTGGCTGCAGGATAGGGTAATAGGGCGTGATGAGGCGGTGCTTTATCCCATAGCTCGCCAGAAATCGGCCAAACTCCTTGGACGAGAAGAGCGGTTCATTGTCTGTCACGAGCTCCTGCGGGATTCCGCAGATAGCGAACATCTCTCGTAAGGCGGGGTCTGCCTCGGCCGGTACGTCTGCATGAGCTGCACCTCCGGGAATCTCGAATAGCGGTCCACGCACACCAGCAGCATGTTGTTGATGGGTCCCACGAAGTCGGCGCCGATCGACAGCCAGGCGCTCGCGGATATCGGCGTCGACTGCAGAGGTGTGGGCATCGACTGACGAACTCCTCCGCTTGAGTTGCCATCCTCGGCCACCAGACCTTCGTGCCGAGTCTGGTGATTGTCTTCTGCGATCACTAGTGCCCTTGGTGCGCCAGTTCGAGCATCTGCTGCCGCAGACCAGCTAGCACGACGATTCGCTGGTGCCAAAGGAGGACTCCGTCCACCGCAGACAGCTCGAGATCCTCTCGCAGCGCGTGGAGCAACCGTGTCTCCGCGTTGGAGCGATCCCACTGGCCGCTTTGCGTCGCCGCCTGAATGACAGTCGCTGGCAGAGCTCTTGCAGATGTCCTCGAGCGTCAGCGCCATCGACAGCGCCAGCCGTCTGCGCGCCACCTCATTGAAGTAGGCCTCCCCTCCAAAGTTTCTGTTGTGCGCGTTTAGGGGCTGCCTGCTGAGTACGTCTGCAGCATTGGAGGCTCCCAGCTGGTACTCGACCTTGAACACTAAGTGCTGGATCCTCAGCACCATTCGCTCGACTCGTGGAAGACGGCCGCGGACCCAAGCGCGAACATGGCCGTCAGCGGCTAGTGATCGGAGAGCACTGAGAACTCGGGCGATCCATGCAGGTAGTACTCGAACTTCAGGCAGCGGAGCTTCACAGCGAGCGGCTCCTTCTCAGTCTGTGAGTATCGCCGCTCGACGTCGGAGAGGGTCCGGCTGGCGCATGTTACCGGCCTGCATCTGCTGCATCTGCGCCACGATGGCGCCCAGTCAGGTCGATCCCGCGTCCACGATCAGGTGCGTGTGCAGGCAGGTGCAATATAAGTGATCTCGAGTGAGTCATAGTACAGACGTTTACAAAACGAAAAACAATAAAAAAACCTTTTCTCTTCTAACCATGCCTGATGAACTATCTAAAGATGCCTTATTCTCGTGTTAGTACTTGAAGAAACCAGGTGAAGAAGTATCATGAAGATGGATCTAGCCAAAAACATGAGATCAGTTAGAGCGGTTATCGTGCATATTGTGCATGCATAGGAAGGCAGAATTCTTATCTTGGCAAGGAGTTTGTTAAGAACCAATTTTATGCAGTTTTCTGGTCCGGTTCCGTCCCCGAGCCTTCCAATAATTTTGCAATTTGTCGGCTTTTGATGGCTTTGATGGCTTTTAAAAAATAAATTACTCGTGGGCAGAAAAACAGATTATTCTAAAATGCGTCAATAAAATTTTCCCCTATGAAGCAATCAAATTATTAAACGCCCTTTGCCCCATCGACGAAAAAGAAAAATAACTGCAATCGGTGGGGCAAAAGCCAAGATGGGGCAATTGCTGAGATCAGCCATCGGCCCCAGAGTCGGACAATCAGAGGCAATAAATCCCGCCCAAATTGTTTTAATTGCGCCAACAAGGCTGCAGGTGTCTTTTCAATACAGGCCGTGGTTCCATTTATCTGCGCAATTTTCCATCCGGAGAATTAAGATAAGGGGAAATTTTAGCACCCATTTTTGCCCCCTTATCGGATTTGGATTTCGGGCCGCCGATTAGCGGACCGCCCATGACGGCAGTCGCCAATTTTCTCCCAATTTTGATTGGCGAAGCGATTAGGGAATTTTCTTCTTTGCCTTTGCTCTCCCGTTCGGGCGCCTGGCCGAGCGGCTATAAAATCTCCCAGGGCAGGCTCCGGCCCCAAAACTGTCTTCCTCACCTGCTGGAACTAGGATACCAGCTCTCAGCCCCCAGGCCCGAGCCTGTGCTTCGTCAAACTCTCGGTAAGTTTTGGCTCGCGAACGCGGCCCAACCCCTATCAGTTTGCTGCACTGGCCTTCCTGAGAATCTCAATAATCATTTACCGGTATGCAGCAAAAATCAAAGGGAAAATGTAGGGACAGAGTTACTAGTAGAGTTACAGTAGAAAAGACGATGGATCTTGTATTCACCCCTTGACTGCGGAACCCCTTGACTGCGGAACCCCTTGAGCGTGGCCATGGCCAAGCCCTGCATGTTCAGGACTAGGCTTTCAGACCCTCACAGGTTCACACACTCTAAGCCCCCTCTTTCTGTCGGGACGGTTTCGGGAGCCTTCAGCGCTTGATTTAAGAGCTTGGCCCACAGTCTCAGCGTGACCTGTGGCAGCTCAGCACCTGGGTGCAGAGACGTTGCAGGGACAGAGCAACGCAGTCGCACTAACCATAGAGGAGACTTCAGTACGATTACAGGAAATTCATACCTGTAGTTCCTGGTCTGGGGCCCAGCCTGGTCTGCAAATTTTAAGACAGTTTTTGCTTTTAAAATATCCCATGATTGTCGCGAGTTTGAAATTTCTCATGTTGTCACTTTTTCCTTTTTTTAACTATAAAAGTTGTTTGTTAAGCATTTCAGTATGCAGTATCGCTGACTTTCCCTCTGTTTTTATCCCTCTCTCTGTCTCTCCCGTTGTCGGTTCCATGAGCTATTTTGAGTCAGTGCTCAGGAGACCTGCGGTACTTGGAGGACTCACTGCAAGCTTTGGTCCGCCAAAACAGAGGTAATGTAACACATGCTTGATTGAGAAGGCACTTTTCTGGCTCCATATTTTCGCACCTAGTGCTTGCTACTGCCTTTCATCTACTACTGATACGTGATACAGATTTTTCGAGTAAATATTTTCGAATTTTTATTCAAAAGCGTCCCCAACAGACGAGTGATCCCAACAGGCCAAGAGACCCTGCACCTGTCCTCAAGTCCCTGAAGCTCGGCATTTTGATGGCCTTACCTAATAAATACCCGAGGTGTTACGCCCAGTTGCTCTGCTGTGCTCTGCTCTGCTGGTCCTCTGACTCTGCTGTCACTGCAGCCCAAAGGTCTGACTCAGGGTTGCTCTCTAACAGCTGACCATCTCTTTCTTCTTTCTTTCAATCAACCCACGTTAATTTTACTCGTAGGAAGAAAATCCGGCATCTCATGGTGCGAGCTATATATGCACACCTTATCAATTTCCATTCCTATGCCTGATCAGTTTAGTTTTGCAGCTCATTTATTCGACCTACTTTTAGCACTATGTGTGTGATTTAATTTCAACCGCTGAATTCTCCAGCGATCGCCTGCCCTGTCAGAAAGAGGGGGCTGCTGGACCCCGTGATTTGGTATCTGTGCCTTGCATGTCAAATCACCTTGACCTTTGCTTAACTCATTTTGCCTTTTTCCATGCTGTTTCAAGCCCCCGGCCTGTCCAAGGAGGGGAACGGGAGAAAGACAGCGAGAGAGAGAGAGAGAGAGAGAGAGAGAGAGAGAGAGAGAGAGAGAGAGAGAGAGAGAGAGAGAGAGAGAGAGAGAGAGAGAAGAGAGACGGGGGAAAACCCCGCACTGGAAAAACCATAGCTGAAGAGGAAATTTTCTCGGGAAGGTCGCAGAAATTTTCAGAGCGCTCGAGAGTCAGTCAGCTGTGGCTGATTGCTGACTCACGTCGGCTTGTTTGACTTCCTGAATCTATCTTTGTCGGTTACACCTTGCAGTCAGCAAGCAAAGCTTCAACTCATCCAAGTTCGCAAACCAACTTCGTAAGTTACGGCAAAAGGTAATGTAGCCAATTTCACGGCGCCTTTTCACATTTTTGTTGCTTTGCTTTACCTTACTTAGCTCACTTACGTGTTAGCTTACTTCAGGGAAAATAGGGAACACTGAACCTCTCCTAAGCTCAGCACCAGTCTCTGTCACATCAAACAGATTTCTCTGAAAGCTGAACGATCTTCATAAAAACTTCACTTCTAATTGTAAACATGCACTGCCATACTGCCTTTTTCAGTATTTACCTGAATGCACACCCACTTCACTCCTAACTGCACACCCACTTCACTCCTAACTGCACACCCACTTCAGTCCTGAATGCACACCCACTTCACTCCTAACTGCACACCCACTTCAGT
Source organism: Macrostomum lignano (assembly GCA_002269645.1). Taxonomy (NCBI): domain Eukaryota; kingdom Metazoa; phylum Platyhelminthes; family Macrostomidae; genus Macrostomum; species Macrostomum lignano. Next base: position 65,420 of record NIVC01000822.1, on the reverse strand, counting down.
CCTGAATGCACACCCACTTCACTCCTGAATCCACACCCACTTCAGTCCTGAATGCACACCCACTTCACTCCTGAATCCACACCCACTTCAGTCCTGACTGCACACTCCCTTCAGTTCTGAATCCACACCCACTTCAGTTCTGAATGCACACCCACTTAAATCCTGAATGCACACCCACTTCACTCCTGAATGCACACCCACACCCACTCCTGAATGTACACCCACTTCAGTCCTGAGTGCACACTCCCTTCACTCCTGAATGTACACCCACTTCACTCCTGAATCCACACCCACTTCAGTCCTGAGTGCACACTCCCTTCAGTTCTGAATCCACACCCACTTCAGTTCTGAATGCAAACCCACTTCAGTCCTGAATGCACACCCACTTCAGTCCTGAATGCACACGCACTTCAGTCCTGAATGCACACCCACTTCAGTCCTGAATGTACACCCACTTCAGTCTTGAATTTACAACCTAATTCATTACTGAATGGGCAGCACTTCAGTTCTGAATGCACACCCACTTCAGTCCTGAATGCACACCCACTTCACTCCTAACTGCACACCCACTTCAGTCCTGAATGCACACCAACTTCAGCCCTAAATCCACACCCACTTCACTCCTGAATGCACACCCACTTCAGTCCTGAATCCACACCCACTTCAGTCCTGAGTGCACACTCCCTTCAGTTCTGAATCCACACCCACTTCACTCCTGAATCCACACCCACTTCAGTCCTGAGTGCACACTCCCTTCAGTTCTGAATCCACACCCACTTCAGTCCTGAATGCACACCCACTTCAGTCCTGAATGCACACCCACTTCAGTCCTGAATGCACACCCACTTCAGTCCTGAATGCACACCCACTTCAGTCCTGAATGTACACCCACTTCAGTCCTGAATGCACACTCCCTTCAGTCCTGAATGCACACCCACTTCAGTCCTGAATGCACACCCACTTCAGTCCTGAATGCACACCCACTTCACTCCTGAATGCACACCCACTTCACTCCTGAATGCACACCCACTTCACTCCTGAATGCACACCCACTTCAGTCCTGAATGCACACCCACTTCACTCCTGAATCCACACCCACTTCAGTTCTGAATGCACACCCACTTCAGTCCTGAATGCACACCCACTTCAGTCCTGAATGCACACCCACTTCAGTCCTGAATGCACACCCACTTCAGTCCTGAATGCACACCCACTTCACTCCTGAATGCACACCCACTTCAGTCCTGAATGTACACCCACTTCACTCCTGAATTTACAACCTAATTCATTACTGAATGGGCAGCACTTCAGTTCTGAATGCACACCCACTTTCCTGGATGCACACCAAACTCATTAATTTTTTGAATGCATAATCCTACTTAAGTCCTGAGTGCGCAACCATCTCGTTTAACCCAAAAAAGTTCACTGATGCCAGAGGGTCACTTATAAAATATTGAAGTGAGCTCCCTCTGAGTCCGCTCCCATCCACACTGGACTCAGCATCTTCTGAGTCCAATCCCATGCACCCTTGTCAAAGGCTGCCGGTGAAAGCCGGAGGGCAAGTTTCGCAGGAAAGCTGTCTGGCAATTCCATCCCAGTTGCAGATGCACCGGTTCACGACGGCGGTGTCTTCTCTGCACCAGGCCGCGGCGGCTACGGTATTTGCTTGGCCAGGAATGTCCCGTGGAGGTGGAAGCGCAGGAATCGGAGACGGCAGTGTCGCCACGCCGCAGCATTCGATCTACAGTGGGCCGCACCAGCACAGCCAGCTGCCCGGCCACCACCAGCACCAGCACCATCACCATCACCAGCACCAGCATCATCAGCATCATCGGCCGAAGCCGCCTCTGCCACCCCCGCTGCCGCTGTTGCCTCTGTCGGGCAAGCCGGAGCCTCTGGCACTGCCGTCTCACACAATTGCCGCCGTTCAGCGTCGCCGCAGGAGGCTGGCCAACAACGGGGGAACCCCGCTGTGCGCCATCTGCCAGTCACACGCCTCAGGGTACAACTTTGACGTGCTCAGCTGCGAGAGCTGCAAAGCTTTTTTCCGACGCAGTGCCTGGCGACTGCAATTCGATTCGAGGGTTAGCACAGCACTTTTACCTCACTTGTTGTACCTTTCATGAGCCTGAGATGTTCTTTCAGGCTCATTTTCCAACATACCTGCACCGATAATGATTTCATCAAGCACTTTCGCAATGCCACAGACCGTTTTCCAACTCATTCGCACTGACATAGTCAGCTCCCTGAGAATCTTCGCACTAATACAACCCGTTCCTCAAGCATCTTCGCACTAATATCACCAGTTCCTCAAGCACCTTCGCACTAATACAACCCGTTCCTCAAGCATCTTCGCACTAATATCACCAGTTCCTCAAGCATCTTCGCACTAATATCACCAGTTCCTCAAGCTCCTTCGCACCGACACAACCAGATCTTCAAGCACCTTCGCACTTATACAATCGTGCAGTTCCTCAAGCACCTTCCGCACTAATACAACCCGTTCCTCAAGCACCTTTGCACCGATACAACCCGTTCCTCAAGCACCTTTGCACTAATACAACCCGTTCCTCAAGCACCTTTGCACCGATACAACCCGTTCCTCAAGCACCTTTGCACTAATACAACCCGTTCCTGAAGCACTGATACCTTAGCTACCTTACCTTCGCACTATTAAAACCCTTTCCTCAAGCATTTTCGCACTGATACAACCAGTTCCTCAAGCACCTTCGCACTGATACAACCAGTTCCTCAAGCACCTTCGCACTGATACAACCAGTTCCTCAAGCACCTTCGAACTAACACAACCAGTTCCTCAAGCACCTTCGAACTGACACAACCAGTTCCTCAAGCACCTTCGCACTAATACACTCATGCAGTTCCTCAAGCACCTTCGCACTGACACAACCAGTTCCTCAAGCACCTTCGCACTGATACAACCAGTTCCTCAAGCACCTTCGAACTGACACAACCAGTTCCTCAAGCACCTTCGCACTGATACAGCCAGTTCCTCAAGCACCTTCGAACTCACACAACCAGTTCCTCAAGCACCTTCGCACTGATACAGACAGTTCCTCAAGCACCTTCGAACTGACACAATCAGTTCCTCAAGCACCTTCGCACTGATACAGCCAGTTCCTCAAGCACCTTCGAACTGACACAACCAGTTCCTCAAGCACCTTCGAACTCACACAACCAGTTCCTCAACCACCTTCGAACTGACACAACCAGTTCCTCAAGCACCTTCGAACTGACACAACCAGTTCCTCAAGCACCTTCGAACTCACACAACCAGTTCCTCAAGCACCTTCGAACTGACACAACCAGTTCCTCAAGCACCTTCGAACTGACACAACCAGTTCCTCAAGCACCTTCCGCATTAATACAACCAGTTCCTCAAGCACCTTCGCACTGATACAACCAGTTCCTCAAGCACCTTCCGCATTAATACAACCAGTTCCTCAAGCACCTTCGCACTGATACAACCAGTTCCTCAAGCACCTTCCGCATTAATACAACCAGTTCCTCAAGCACCTTCGCACTGATACAACCAGTTCCTCAAGCACCTTTCGCATTAATAAAACCAGTTCCTCAAGCACCTTCGCACTGATACAATCATGCATTTCCTCAAGTACCTTCCGCATTAATACAACCAGTTCCTCAAGCACCTTCGAACTGATACAATCATGCATTTCCTCAAGTACCTTCCGCATTAATACAACCAGTTCCTCAAGCACCTTCGCACTGGCCCTGCCAGTTATAGCTGAAAACGCCACTAATTTTGCACAGCTCCATTAAATGCAATGAAACCTCGCCTTATCCGTTCTCCTTGGATCAGAACAAGCCGCGCAATCCGCACATCTCCGCCCCATCCAACCACGCCGTGGCAGCTGCGACTCTGCAGGATGGCGGGCAACTGTCCAACCACCGGCCGGCTGCGCAAGCGCTGCCCCGCCTGTCGGCTGAAGCGCTGCCTTGCCGCAGGGATGAAGCCGGAGCTCATCACGCGTACGTAGCTGGCTGATGAGCATCTCAGTCGCGGCCACCTCCAGTCTGATATACGAGCAGAAAGTTCCGACAGTATAGAGTCCCTATCCCATTTTCCCCACGTGCGCTCTGGGTAATTAGGCAAATAGCGTCTTGAAAACATGGAATAATTAACTCAGCATCAAACTAATGAAAATGGGAAGTGAAAGTGGCAGTAATTTCTCGAGGAACACAGTCGGGCAGTTAATACTTTTGTGCAATAATTGACTAGAGGCGCTAATAGCCCCTCATTTCACCCTGAGTCCCGATGCCCGATGCCGTATCCCCGCCCGCAGCGCTCAGCAAGCTGGTGACCCGGGCCAATTACCGAGGACGCAAGGAGAACCGGCCCGGATTTCTTTACTGGCAGCCCAAGCCACCGCTGATGCAGCCGCTGCCGCCGCCGCAGCTGCCTCCGCCGCCGCCGCCGCAGCTGCCTCCGCCGCCGCCGCCACCCCCGCCTCCATCGACTGCTACGGTTTCCGCAGTTGCAGCGGTTGCCACAAGCAGCCTCTGGCTCGGTGCCGGCTGTCAGCTGACTGAGCTGACCAATCAGAGACCCCCGCTTCCAGGCTGCTTTCCAGCGATTGGGTAAATACTGGATCACATTGTGCTTAGCATTTATTATCTCATGCAGCCCTAACTCACATTACTCATGTGCAACTGTAAAAACCGATGCCCAAGTCGAGCGATTACACTGGATTTGGCTTCACCAGCATGACAACTCGCTACAAAAGCGAGCCGTGCGAAATTCACTATTTCTGCTGTCCATTCTCGCTAGATATGGCAGTGAGTATACTCGTAGCGGCGCAATGCCAGTGTGTTTGAGAGTTCCAATTTCCACAGTATATATGCCTGCTGGGCCGACTGAACTACAACGCTTATTCGATAGATTTCGGATAGATTTTGAATATTAATATTTCCCAGACCTGCTCTAAATTCTATGCAGTATGCTGACCTGCTGTCCTACCAATTGCTTGAGACTGTGAAGCTCTCCCGGTTGTGAAAAATATGGTTTGTCGGGAAGTCTGATGTTCTTGCTTTTAAGGCAACTTTTAAGGCTGCTATGATTGTCACTAAGCTGCTTGTATTTCTCATTTTTGTCACCTTCCAGAGTTTGCTGTACTGCATGAGAACATATAGAACATATACATGCCCACCCAGTTAATCTAGATCGCAGATCTGTTTTGAATTTTCGAACCAGTGAATGCTGAAATCGACTGGAGCTAAGCCCAATCCTGAGAGTTGAGCAGAGTTTGCCACGGTTAAGAAATAGGCTTGCGGTAGCCTTATAGAGCAATTTGCAAATTGATTTGAGTTTCTCTGTGCATGCTGTGATAGGCTGAACTACAAGGACCATCTCTTTCACCCCCCGTTTTGCACTTTGCCAACACTGCAAGTTTTAGAAATTTTGCTCAAATTCAGGATATTTAAACCTCTCCCTCAAATAGGCCCCGGCACCCGCCGGCCACCAGCTTCACCTACTGGATCGGCGGCACCGGCAGTGAAAGCGGCGGCCCCCCACAACAGCAGCAGCTTCCAATGTCCTCCGAGGAGATGCTCGGCTTCGTGCGTGAGGCCCTGGCCGATTTTTACCGACTCTGCGCTGCCGAGGACAGCAACGCTGGCGGTACCAGGGACATCACCGGGCTCTACAATGGCAGCACCGGCGGCCTACAACTGGCAGGCAATTTGCTGTCCGCCCTGCCCAGCATCTGCCTGCTCAGCCCGCGCCACCGCCTTGCCCTGCTGCGCCTTAACAGCCGCGGTCTGGCGCTCGCGTTTGGCGCCCTCGCCTTTCTGCGACGAAGCGACGCCGCCGTGGGGCCGCAGCAGGGCGCTGCCGCCGACTTGGCTGTGCTGGTGGGCCGCAGCCCGGACCTGCTGATGGCGCTGGCCTTTTACTGTGCATTCTGCAACGCCGATTGTCTCCCGTCGGAGGCAGCCGAGACTGCCGCCGTGGAGGCCGCCGTCGCCCATGACGCTCCAGCAGCTGCCGCAGCCGCCGAAGCCGCAGCAGGAGGTCGGCACCGCTCGTTGCGCTGGCTGGCCAGCCGCTCACAGACCGAGGTCGGCGAGTTCATCCGTCTGTACTCCGCCATACTCGGGCTGCCCCCGAGCTCCGTACTTCGAGCCCTGCTGCTTGTTGCCCAGCCGCCTCCCGTGCGACCGCCTGACCCGCCTCCTTCGCTGTTACACCAGCAGTCGGCCCTGCAACTCCCTCAGGTTGTGAGGTCCTGATGGCCGGGCTCCGAGATCTGCCTGGGCACCGAGACGGAATCAGTATAGCGCTGCAGTGGGAGCTTCAATGAGCTACTGAAAATAATAAGGAACTTAAAACAGTTTTGCAAGCTTTCTTTCCGACAGTCTTCAGCTACCTGTGTCTTCAGCAAGCACATCTATGCATCGCTAATAAAGTCGTCTAGGCTTTCTTTACTCCACCATGATCAATTAAAACTCACTATTTTGCAAGCGCCACGCAATCCCCTTTCAGATTCTTTTGCATCTCATTTCCGATCCTCCCAAGTCTCTGGGATCAGTTTTACAAAGCTATCATTGTCTGATTGCAACTCGGCCCACTCTCAGCTGCCATGCACTTCTTGTTCCGGCTTGCCTACTCGTGCTTCTCAATACTGGATTTTTTCTGTTTGTGCTCAGCAAGTTCACGCTTTGGTTTTGTGTACTTGGTCAATTTTTGTCAGCTGATTATCCGTGGTCATTTTTATTGACCTTTCACTCGATCTTGACAGCTCACAGCAGGTCCGGCTTTTTCAGGTTTATAGAGAAGACGATCGAAAACATCTCGTTCAGGCCGTCATTGACTTGGGTTAGGTTTAATATTAATGATTTTGATTTGAGCATCGAATTTGCTTTTACCGACTGTGAGCTGGAGAACGATGAAAAGCAAAATTGTTATTAAATTTTTGCTCTTGTTTTCGTCAGCTGTGTTCAGTGTTTTCAATGTCACCACAGAATATCATCTCACCTCAAAGTTTCTTCGACTCCAAGCACAAGCGAACATTAATTTTATCAGTTAAGTACAAGTAATTCATAAAGTACAGATCCCACTGCAGTAGCGATTCCTTAATGTAAATTAGGTCTACAGTATGGCGGAAAAAATTCCAAAACTTCCAGCACACTCAGAGAAATTTTATCAAAATATTTTTATGTCCTGTTTTAACACCGATTTTTTGTTTCTGCTGCAGAGCGTTCATTGGCTATGGTCGTATTTCCGTACACAAGTGTATGTTAGGACTGTAATGCAAGGTAATGTACTTTCATAGTTAATTACACTAACTGATGTAAGGGCTAAAGCCAAATAGAATAAATTTTATTGATTAATACTCGATATTCTCGATAAAACTCTCACTTTCATAGCTTTTTACCTGCGATGGTGTATTAATGTTGTGATATATTTTGTTTGTAACAAACTTTACAGTTTACAATGTCTGTCTTTTATGTAGTGTAATCAGAGACTGCAGCCATCGAGAGCCACCTTAATGCTGGTATTTAAGTACATAAGGATAGAAGTGATTGCTGACAATTTTTTGGTAAATTGAGGCATCATTTGGTGCATTGGCAGTATACTGAGAGACAAGTTTGCTTCGTGCAGGTCTCCTAATAATGACGTTTAGTATACGACCTAGTTCAGAAGAAGTGGCGATAGACATGCTTCTACCTGTGTAGAAGGCTACACAGCCTCTGTACGAGAGATGTGCTGTTGCAATACCTTGAAGACCTTGAAGCTGCCATTTTGTCTTATGCCGCAGATAGTCTTAAACTCGTGTTAAATGTAATCTTTATTATATGCGCAGAAAATTAACTGATTTTAGCATCGTTTTGTTCCAATTTTTCGATCAAACAATTATTGCAGATAAAAAATAAATGTTGACCGTTGTTTCCTTATCAGAAAATCAGTCCGTGTCAGCTCTTCAACAAGACTGTGGCCACTATGACTGAAAGAGTTGCATTTTTGCAAAGCCTGGTTTAGTTGAAATGGCTTGCTTTAAACCATGAAGCAGTTGTATTGAAAAGTTGATATAAAACGGCAGCAAAGTGCTATTGAAGCATCGGAACACAAATAAGTACGAGGGCTTACAAAAGACTCGTCAAATAATCGCGTGGAGAAAGTCAAGTCTGAGCAGTGGAACAGAGTAGTAGCTTCGTTTGAGGGAAGCGCGGCAACGAATTGCAAGCACAAAATTAGTGGAAGGGGTGAAACAGCTGCTGTACATGTAAATAAATCGTTATAGTACGAGCGCAATAAAGCTGAAAAGGCTCTGCTGGCAGAACTATCTACTATACCTGCTATGATTTCTTCAAGTTGACAAAATATTTTAGCATTTTTCTCGCACGTATTTTATATCCCAACAGCAGTAGATTACAGACTGTGCCAGGAGCTCTAATTAAAAGTGCTCAGCTAAGCTTTGAGCTACGCACGCCTTCATGCTGAGTCTCCATAACAGGCACGCATCACACAGTGATGACCCGCGCATCCTTGGGAAAGCTGATGACTCCAGCGCCTACGAACTCGAGCACCTTGTTGATGGATACCTGGTCAAAGAGGCACTTGTCCCGGTGGAAAAAGTGCAGCAGGCGGCCAGGACCAGCCACCAGACAGCCACCGTTTTGGTACATATCGGCCGAGAAATCCTGGTACCACATTGCGCGGTAGGTGCTCTGCAGGACACCAGACACCCAGCCTGACTTCACGTGCTTGCTGCTTGCAAGGGTCTCTGTGGAGAGAAAGCACCAAATATCAGCAAAGCATTTAGCCAAATAGCAATTAAAAGAGAATGAATTCTATTTTATGAAGACTTCCCATGGTAATTCTAAGGGAAACACTTACCTCCAGTGCTGGTCACCAGAGTGAAGCCCAGCTCCTTGTACAATGCCATCTCAGGATCACAGTAGACAGAGTGGCCAAGCATGAACTCGGTGCGAAATGTCTACAGTTATTTGTGGTAGTTCAATAATTTTCATTCATATTATTGAAATGTTTTACCTCCAAAAGCTTTTAGTGGGCCATCAAAAGAGTACATCCCTGAGATCAGCAAACTATGAGCTATGTATGGTTTTATTTTAGTTGAATTTACATTTGACATTATCTACGAGTATAAATATACATTAGCACGAGAGACTCTCGGGTACTAACGAGCAGCTGAAATTTTAACAGCAGCCAATAGGCCGTTATTATTGTGGCACAAACTTACAAATGCTGTTTCCGATTTGGATGGCAGAATTATAGCCAACTGAACATTTACTTCCTCCAGCATTTCGGTAGAAACACGACACAAATCATCCATGTACTCCTTCACAGTGAAGCACTGCGGATGCTAAAATGAAGTTCAAAGCATGATAAATATATAAAAATCCTACATCTTATTTTATATACCAAAACCAATTATTAACTTGCTAAATAACTAATTATAAAATTCCCCATATTATTGACTTATAATCTTCACTAACAAAAATATGATACAAATACAAATCCTCACAGATAGCAAGCATGATAAATTAAACATTTTATTATTCTCAATGTAGTATTTACAGAGTAGTTTTTAAGTCAATTGAAATGTTGCGCCATCTATTATATATTAGTGTTAGATGCTAGATCACAAACTGTAAAAAAACACTTTAAAATATTCAGAAAGTTGAAGTACTTACACGAAGAAAAATAAAAATTGTTTTCTTCATCTTATATATTTCACCAAAGCGGATTGCATTCTCACGCTCATCAAATAAAACATAATCCTCAACTCTCTCTAAATCAATGTCAGAGTCGTCAGTTTCTCCCCGAGACATGCGAATCTTAAAAACCTTTTTAACCGGAGCAGGCGTGGCCATTTTTAGGATTTTAAACTTGTTAACGACTTGTTAACGACCTTGTTAACGATTTTACTTGAAATAGTTAACAAGGTTTTGAATTAATGGAGAATAAAGAAAGAATTTCGCCCTTGTATTTTTTCGATAAAAAGAACCAAACTCGCAGAATTGAAAGTTTGCAACTACGGACTCTTGTGTTCAAGAAGTAAAATAAATAAAAACGTTAAAATGCTCTAAAAAGATGTTAAATTTATTGATAAATGCGAAAGACGAGAAAAGCTTATAAATAATGTCTTTAGTGCTATAGTAAATAGCGAAATTTAATTATTATTATGAGTCTAACCACCATTTCGCATTCAAGGGTTCTTTTTAATTAAACTATATGTACAAATTGATTAACATGATAATATGATATCATAGACATAGTTTACACATGATTTAACATGTGACGAAATATATTAGATAGAACAGCTCTAACATTAATGTATATTTGCGTTATGTGTAGGCCTGCTTAGATGTAACATGACTGGGCAGCCTTACATGTTAATTGGATAATCAACTCAACAGAACTTGGAATATTTTTCTTGACTTTATCTTATCTAATGTGTGGTCGTCGAGGATAGATCATTTATATTTTCTGTCCTAAAGGCGCATTTATATTTTCTGTCCTAAAGGCGCGCCCTGTCAGGATTCTAAGCACCCTGACACTGTATTTTGTTGTTGTTTTTGTTCTGTTGTTGTTTTGTTGTTATCTAATTCAAAGCAATATAGAAAGATTATATGCTTTAATCTTTAAAAGATAGGGGCCTAGTATTACTTTCAAAGTTTCAATTTTCTAATATCTTCTAAGATAGAAAATATGGTATTACTAGGACACAATGCAAAAAGACGAGTTTTGTTGCTAGAATTTTAAAATTTATTTGATTTTTAGAAATAGTCTAGTATATAGAAATAACTCTTAGATTAGAACTCTTAGTCTTAGAAAATATATATTGAAATCTTTATTCTTTATAGACCCAACTTAGTTAAAAGCTTTTTTGTATAATTGTTGCATACTTCTTATTTCTTTTTAATGTCAAGGCTTATATTCAAGCTTTTCTAATTTAAATAAAAGCTTTGATACTAAGCTCAAATGATAAAGGGGATGCTATTATCTTTTTAGGCTAGATAACTAGCTTTTATTTAAGGCTTTTTGCTTTAATTATATATCATTTCCTTAAGCAATAACAAAATGACTATATAATGCCAAAAACTATATATAGTTTATTTAAAGAGTTTTTTTCCTTACTTTAATCTTTGATTTCTCTCAAACATTAAATGTATCCCATTTTAAAGATTTATTATTCATTGATTTTAAAGGGTAGAGAATAACAAATGAAAGCAAGAGGCATTAGAAATAACAAGAAAAATGCATAATTAAATTGTAAGGAGATTGTAAGAAGATTAAATTGTAAGGAAATTGTATTTGCTATTAAAGATTGCAAGTTTAATTGAAAATATATCTTTTTAAATAGCTTATTATTTTTTATAGCCAATAAGTTATATCACACAATATATAATGCTTTTTAAAGCCATTGGTGAGTCATCCTTAGCATAAACTATGCATAGATATCAAATAGACTTATGAATTTAGACATTAGCCATTTGTTTTTTGCTGCCTTTGTCATAGGAATACCAGTTCATTATTCAAACTGTTTAATCACTGTGTAGTAGACCATATACTATTGCTAAAGCTCTATATACTTAAGCTATTCATAACTGGCAACAAGGTCTATTAGCTGCTCTTAAGACAAATATTTGCACTTATCAAAAGCAGCCCTATCTTCTTGTCCTCTATTGTCTATGTTGTACTAGACTAGACTAAACTTACACTTAGATTTCAATATTTTTAACAATTCACCTTCAGGTGTATTTGGTGCCTGCTGGCACTGCTTGTTGTCTCTGCATGTCCTGGAAGCCAAGCAGAAGACGTGCATGATCACATGCAACATAATATGCATGTTCCTGCTGACCCAGGTGTCCAGCATGACGGCCACTCCATGCACCATGACCATTCCATGGAGCACGAAAGCGGTTCAACATCGCCCCTAATCGTGCTCATTTTCAATGGACTCCGCTATGACCTCCCCGATGTGTATAAGTCTCGCGGCGTCAATTTGTCTAGTTTTGAAACGCTGCTCAAGCAGGGAGTTCGAGCCAGCAAAATGCGCAGCGTGAACCCAACTGACTCCATGCCAAACTACTGGAGCATGCTGACTGGCTTGTATCCGGAGAGCCACTGCATCCCCTTCGACTCCTTTCTGGACAGCGACAGGCCTGGCGTGGTCTTTCACAAGACAAACCTCACCAGCCTCAGCGATGCCGCTTGGTTCTACAAGGGCTTCCCGGAGCCTCTGTGGCTCGCCAACCAGCGGCAAGGCGGCAAGTCGCTTTTGCTGTTGCCCGGCAAAGCCCTGCTGTTCGGCGGCTCCTCTGGCTCCCCGCAACAGGTGGGCTCAAACAAATAATCAGTGTCTGATTGCAGACTGGGCGGTGCTGTGAGTGTCTGATTGCAGACTGGACAGTGCTGTGAGTGTCTGATTGCAGACTGGACAGTGCTGTGAGTGTCTGATTGCAGACTGGACAGTGCTGTGAGTGTCTGATTGCAGACTGGACAGTGCTGTGAGTGTCTGATTGCAGACTGGGCAGTGCTGTGAGTGTCTGATTGCAGACTGGGCAGTGCTGAGCTGATAGCGAGTGTCTGATTGCAGACTGGGCAGTGCTGAGCCGTTAGTGAGTGTCTGATTGCAGACTGGGCAGTGCTGTGAGTGTCTGATTGCAGACTGGGCAGTGCTGTGAGTGTCTGATTGCAGACTGGGCAGTGCTGAGCCGTTAGTGAGTGTCTGGTTGCAGACTGGGCAGTGCTGTGAGTGTCTAATTGCAGACTGGGCAGTGCTGTGAGTGTCTGATTGCAGACTGGACAGTGCTGAGCCGTTAGTGAGTGTCTGATTGCAGACTGGACAGTGCTGAGCCGATAGTGAGTGTCTGATTGCAGACTGGGCAGTGCTGAGCTGATAGCGAGTGTCTGATTGCAGACTTGACAGTGCTGAGCCGTTAGTGAGTGTCTGATTGCAGACTGGACAGTGCTGAGCTGATAGCGAGTGTCTGATTGCAGACTGGACAGTGCTGAGCTGATAGCGAGTGTCTGATTGCAGACTGGACAGTGCTGAGCTGATAGCGAGTGTCTGATTGCAGACTGGACAGTGCTGAGCCGTTAGTGAGTGTCTGATTGCAGACTGGACAGTGCTGAGCCGTTAGTGAGTGTCTGATTGCAGACTGGACAGTGCTGTGAGTGTCTGATTGCAGACTGGGCAGTGCCAGTACAGAATATTCGAAGAATGATGGATTATCTCTGTTGTGAGTTATGTTTAAATGCTCATAGACTACTAGTGATAGGAACTTAATAATTAGTTTGAATAAAGGCTTATTTTGAAAGAGCCTAAATGATCTATTCGAACAATTTGGAAGAATACGGTAAACATAAGGCTAAAAATGTAGTTTTTATTCACAGCTTGGGTTAGGGTAATTTAGTTATATATATACACAGTGGATTTCCCTGCACTGCAAAATATTTTCGTAAAAGGGATGACTCACCAATCTGAGAAAGTTCTGTGATGCTTGTCATTGTTTTATTGGTCTGTCACTGCCGGTACATGTATAAGTAGATTGGCCTAAGTTTCAAGCAGCCTTCGATCGCAAAGCAAAACTGTTTCCCGGCTCTGCAGCTTCTTAGACTTCTGAAAGAAGCGCACAGATGCTGGTATAGATTTGAGTACTGAGTCATTCCCGATCCCCGCCGGCCTCCAGATCGGCACATCAAGCAACCCGGCCGCCCAGGTGCAGCTTCTGATTGACCTGATGGCGAAGCCGGGCACGCATGGCAAGATCAGCTTCGCCCTGATGTACTTTACCGAGCCCGGAGACACCGCGAGAGCTCACGGCCCAGTCAGCAAGGAAGTAGGCGAGAAACTGGTGGAGCTGGACGGGCATCTGGGCCGGCTGCTGGGCGGCCTTCGGCAGCTCGGGATGCTGGACTCCGTCAATCTGGTGGTCATGGCTGATCACGGCATGGCCGCTGTGGACTCCTCCAAGGTGAGCACCTGCATCGAGCACATCCCGACTGGCTTCATTTTTGGCACTGTTCGGTATCTCACACATTGAAACTTCACAGTCTCTGGGATCCTTGAAATCAGCCTCCCAGTCCATGCAGTGTCTGAGCTGAGTGCCATTACAGCACCATTCCCCTCAGCATCATTCCCCCAGCATCATTCCCCCAGCATCATTCCCCCAGCATCATTTCCCCAGCATCACCCCCTAGCATCACCCCCAGCATCATTCCTCCAGCATCATTCCCCTCAGAATCATTTCCCCAGCATCACCCCCTAGCATCACCCCCAGCATCATTTCCCCCAGCATCATTCCCCTCAGCATCATTCCCCCTAGCACCATTCCCCTCAGCATCATTCCCCTCAGCATCATTCCCCCAGCATCACCCCCTAGCATCACCCCCAGCATCATTCCTCCAGCATCATTCCCCTCAGAATCATTTCCCCAGCATCACCCCCTAGCATCACCCCCAGCATCATTTCCCCCAGCATCATTCCCCTCAGCATCATTCCCCTCAGCATCATTCCTCCAGCATCATTCCCCAGCATCACCCCCAGCATCATTCCCCAGCATCACCCCCAGCATCATTCCCCCAGCATCATTCCCCTCAGCATCATTCCCCCAGCATCATTCCCCCAGCATCATTCCCCATCAGCATCATTCCTCGGGGAATGATAATCGGGAACGGGGTACAGTGCCTATGCACATTAAAGGCCGAATTGCCTTGAGTTTACTTAGTTTTTATACTCGCTTTGCTGAAATCTTATCTCAGGTGCTCGAGCTTAACTCGCTGCTCCCAGCTGACTGGTTCGAGAACCGGCTGAACTTGCCCCCTGGTGCGCAGGCACAGCTGTGGCCAAAGGCTGGTCACCAGCCAGCCGACCTGATAAACCGCCTGGCCAAATCCAAGACCGAACTCAGCGTTTGGGACGTCACCCACCTGCCTTCAGAGCTGCGCCTTTCCGGCTGCCGCAGGCGCCTCCCACCTGTCTATGCACGCGCCAATCCGCCCTGGCTGCTGCGGCTCAGCGCCGGCGCCCCGCTGCCCCTGGGCGTCAGCGGCTACTCGGCCGATACCGAAGACATGCGGCCGCTCTGGGTGGCCAGGGGCCCCGACTTTAAGGCCGCCGGAGCTGTGGTGGACCTGCCTCTGGAGTCGGTGGACTTTTACCCGCTGGCCTGCCAGCTGCTGGGCCTGCAGCCGAAGCCCAACAACGGCTCGCTGGCGCGCATCTCCCCGCTGCTAACTCGCTACATCGGCGGCGAGGGCTTCCTGGCCACCTTCGCCGGCGTGCTGCTGCTGTTCTCCTTCTTCGGCGCCATTCTGATCGTCACCGCCGTCATCACTTCGCGACAGCCCGTCAAGACTGTCAGGGGAGAGCTTGGGTCCTGACTAACTGGCTCGGAGATTGAGCCAGATTTTTAGTAGTTATTTTCCATTTGACCGCTTGATTGACACCTGCCACCTAGATATATGCTGCTTGCATGAAGCGCAACTGTATGCTGGTCTCTGAGCCACTTGTTGAGCGAGTAGCTGAGGTGTCACATGGTGAGGTGCCTGCAATCAAATTGGCTGAGTGAGTAGCTGAGGTGTCCCATGATGAGGTGCCTGCAATCAAACTGGCTGAGTGAGTAGCTGAGGTGTCCCATGATGAGGTGCCTGCAATCAACTTGGCTGAGTGAGTAGCTGAGGTGTTCCATGATGAGGTGCCTGCAATCAACTTGGCTGAGTGAGTAGCTGAGGTGTCCCATGATGAGGTGCCTGCAATCAAATTGGCTGAGTGAGTAGCTGAGGTGTCCCATGATGAGGTGCCTGCAATCAACTTGGCTGAGTGAGTAGCTGAGGTGTGTCCCATGGTGAGGTGCCTGCAATCAAATTGGCTGAGTGAGTAGCTGAGGTGTGTCCCATGGTAAGGTGCCTGCATTCAAATTGGCTGAGTGAGTAGCTGAGGTGTGTCCCATGATGAGGTGCCTGCAATCAACTTGGCTGAGTGAGTAGCTGAGGTGTCCCATGTTGAGGTGCCTGCAATCAACTTGGCTGAGTGAGTAGCTGAGGTGTCCCATGATGAGGTGCCTGCAATCAAATTGGCTGAGTGAGTAGCTGAGGTGTCCCATGATGAGGTGCCTGTAATCAACTTGGCTGAGTGAGTAGCTGAGGTGTGTCCCATGGTGAGGTGCCTGCAATCAAATTGGCTGAGTGAGTAGCTGAGGTGTGTCCCATGGTGAGGTGCCTGCAATCAAATTGGCTGAGTGAGTAGCTGAGGTGTCCCATGATGAGGTGCCTGCAATCAACTTGGCTGAGTGAGTAGCTGAGGTGTCCCATGTTGAGGTGCCTGTAATCAACTTGGCTGAGTGAGTAGCTGAGGTGTGTCCCATGGTGAGGTGCCTGCAATCAAATTGGCTGAGTGAGTAGCTGAGGTGTGTCCCATGGTGAGGTGCCTGCAATCAAATTGGCTGAGTGAGTAGCTGAGGTGTCCCATGATGAGGTGCCTGCAATCAAATTGGCTGAGTGAGTAGCTGAGGTGTCCCATGATGAGGTGCCTGCAATCAACTTGGCTGAGTGAGTAGCTGAGGTGTCCCATGTTGAGGTGCCTGCAATCAACTTGGCTGAGTGAGTAGCTGAGGTGTGTCCCATGGTGAGGTGCCTGCAATCAAATTGGCTGAGTGAGTAGCTGAGGTGTCCCATGATGAGGTGCCTGCAATCAAATTGGCTGAGTGAGTAGCTGAGGTGTCCCATGTTGAGGTGCCTGCAATCAAATTGGCTGAGTGAGTAGCTGAGGTGTCCCATGGTGAGGTGCCTGCAATCAAATTGGCTGAGTGAGTAGCTGAGGTGTCCCATGTTGAGGTGCCTGCAATCAAATTGGCTGAGTGAGTAGCTGAGGTGTGTCCCATGGTGAGGTGCCTGCAATCAAATTGGCTGAGTGAGTAGCTGAGGTGTCCCATGTTGAGGTGCCTGCAATCAAATTGGCTGAGTGAGTAAGTAGCAATCGAATTGGCTCAATCAAGGGTTGGGTGCATGCATTCCTGTTTGCCCTCCGGTAGAAACCCATTCGCCGCAGTCATTTTGATTTCTTTTTTTCTATTAGAAAGCCACTGTTTTTTCCTTATGCTGAAAAATGCTCTCAATCGATCGGTATAATTTTTTCCGTGATCTTGAATCTCTTGTCGGGGATTCTTTAGGACAACATTATCAATACAGTCAGTGGTTTAAATTTCGTGTTACATCAAACTCAAATTTGAAAATCTTGAATCTTGAATTTGAAGCTCAAAACAATTTACCGTATTCAGTCTGTGCCTGCTTCCACCATGCCATGTGCACCACATTGGCGCCCGCGCTCTCGATCAGTTCAAGGCCAGCTAGGCGCAAGCAGCCCCTCCCAGCCAGGCGAGCGCTGCTAGTTTATGCCTGCTGTACAGATATTTGACCTACTCGACTTTCCATTGACTTAACCTTTACCTTCCGGTTTTCGGTGTCTTTTTAACACAGTAAATTTTATCGCGTCTTCTGCCACCTCTGGCCAGTCATAACCCAGACATTTCGCGTGGAACAATAATGACGATTTCGATTTTTATTGAAGCCCGCTAATCATGCCAATTTACTTCTTAAATAAACAGCCTGAAGCTGGCACTTTGAACTGGACTTTGCTACACTTTTTTTCGATGAGCTGGACCCCAATGCAGGGTGTGTGACGCCTTCGGCCGATGCTTTTCTCCTTATTCCACTGACTCTTCTCGGCACACCGGATGTGCAGCTGTCATGACTCCCATTTTCATGTAGGTATTTGCGCTTCTATGCTGTGTCCTTTGACACTGGCCATCATTCGTACCAGATTCACAAGCTCTCCCCACATTGATGCCGAATCGAAACCCGGGACCCCCGGCCAATGCAGTCATTTAGACTGAAACAGAGTCAAGTCTTTCAAATCCCTTTTCTTTGTTTCTTTCTTATGGCGGCGCGTTGATCCGTTCAGACAGGTTGCCATGACAACCCACTGCCACTGGCTCCGCTGTTTCTGGCATCGGCCGAAGCGCAGGGGATCAGTCGTGGCCTGTCTGAGCGGCCTGTGCGCCTTGACCATGTACTGGCTGGGCTGGGGACCCTTTGCCCCCTGCCAGCCCAGTCTCTCCATCACCGAGCAGCTGCAGGACGCCAATCAGACTGTGAGACTCTTCTATAATTGTTGCGATTCACACTATTGTTGTATAGGCTGAGCTGTGTCCCTGCTGACCAAGCTGTGTCCCTGCTGACTGAGCTGTGTCCCTGCTGACTGAGCTGTGTACCTGCTGACTGAGTTGTGTACCTGCTGACTGAGCTGTGTACCTGCTGACTGAGCTGTGTCCCTGCTGACCAAGCTGTGTCCCTGCTGACTGAGCTGTGTCCCTGCTGACTGAGCTGTGTACCTGCTGACTGAGTTGTGTACCTGCTGACTGAGCTGTGTACCTGCTGACTGAGCTGTGTCCCTGCTGACCAAGCTGTGTCCCTGCTGACTGAGCTGTGTCCCTGCTGACTGAGCTGTGTACCTGCTGACTGAGTTGTGTACCTGCTGACTGAGCTGTGTACCTGCTGACTGAGCTGTGTCCCTGCTGACCAAGCTGTGTCCCTGCTGACTGAGCTTTGTCCCTGCTGACTGAGCTGTGTCCCTGCTGACTGAGCTGTGTACCTGCTGACTGAGCTGTGTCCCTGCTGACTGAGCTGTGTCCCTGCTTACTGAGCTGTGTCCCTGCTGACTGAGCTGTGTCCCTGCTGACTGAGCTGTGTCCCTGCTGACTGAGCTGTGTCCCTGCTGACCAAGCTGTGTCCCTGCTGACTGAGCTGTGCCATATTTTGATACATTTGCTCATTTGCCAGCATGCAATGACTGTCAGCGCTCCCCCATGCCAGGTGGTTTACTCGGTGACCGCGGATCACCCGTTCGTCTTCATAGGCGGCATGCCCCGCAGCGGGACCACCCTCATGCGGACCATCCTTGACGCGCACTCCGCTGTGCGCTGCGGCGTGGAGACTCGCGTTGTGCCGCGCCTGCTGCAACTGCTGACCCGGTGGGAGACCGAGAAGCTCGAGTCGCAGCGGCTGAGGGCGGCCGGCATTTTGGGCCGCCCTCTGGAGGCCGCCACTGCCGCCTTTATCATGCAGGTGAGGCTGCGGCGGGAACAGACTAAGTAAGGCACCTTTCCAATCGCAAAAATTCAGCTGGCGTGGTGCCAGGGACTACTTTAATACTGGGTCAGGAAACGACAAAAGCTGGAGGCTTTACCACAGAGTTTTTGTCTGTGGTAAAAACCTAATTATCCAATTCATGCTTTTCAAGAATTCGAGATCGGCCTCTAACACTTGCTGCTACCCATCCCTCAGGAGGGCACAGAGCCAGAATTTAGAGGATTTTCCAAGGTTTTTTGGCTGAATTGACTTGTGAATTCGCTTTGGATAGAGGTGCCAAACACGTAGTAGGGGGGGGGTGTTCTTATCTCGCTTGTGCATTGTTATGAAAACGGGTCTTCGATCACCAAAACTCGCCGTGCAGATTCTCATGCGCAATGGGCCGCCGTCACGCCGCCTCTGCGCCAAGGACCCCTACATCATGGCCCACTCGCGCCTGCTCGGCCGGCTGTTTCCCAGCGCTAAGTTCATCCTCATGCTGCGGGATGGACGCGCCTTCGTTCACTCGGCTATCAGCAGGAAGATCCGCATCACCGGGTTTGATCTCAACCGGCCCATGGACTGCCTGGCCAGGTGGAACGCCCAGGTTTGTTAAAGTGCCCGATAGGGTGCTGAGCCAAAACTGTAGGGTATTAGCTCGCAATGTATTATCGTGTCAACTGTGTCAGTAGGGTATTAGCTCGCAATGTATGATCGTGTCAACTGTGTCAGTAGGGTATTAGCTCGCAATGTATGATCGTGTCAACTGTGTCAGTAGGGTATTAGCTCGCAATGTATGATCGTGTCAACTGTGTCAGTAGGGTATTAGCTCGCAATGTATGATCGTGTCAACTGTGTCAGTAGGGTATTAGCTCGCAATGTATGATCGTGTCAATTGTGTCAGTAGCTGTAGGGTATTAGCTCGCAATGTATGATCGTGTCAATTGTGTCAGTAGGGTATTAGCTCGCAATGTATGATCGTGTCAATTGTGTCAGTAGGGTATTAGCTCGCAATGTATGATCGTGTCAACTGTGTCAGTAGCTGTATGGTATTAGCTCGCGATGTATGATCGTGTCAACTGTGTCAGTAGCTGTAGGGTATTAGCTTGCAATGTATGATCGTGTCAACTGTGTCAGTAGCTGTAGGGTATTAGCTCGCAATGTATGATCGTGTCAACTGTGTCAGTAGCTGTAGGGTATTAGCTCGCGATGTATGATCGTGTCAATTGTGTCAGTAGCTGTAGGGTATTAGCTCGCAATGTATGATCGTGTCAATTGTGTCAGTAGGGTATTAGCTCGCAATGTATGATCGTGTCAACTGTGTCAGTAGCTGTATGGTATTAGCTCGCGATGTATGATCGTGTCAACTGTGTCAGTAGCTGTAGGGTATTAGCTCGCAATGTATGATCGTGTCAACTGTGTCAGTAGCTGTAGGGTATTAGCTCGCAATGTATGATCGTGTCAACTGTGTCAGTAGCTGTAGGGTATTAGCTCGCGATGTATGATCGTGTCAATTGTGTCAGTAGCTGTAGGGTATTAGCTCGCAATGTATGATCGTGTCAATTGTGTCTGTAGCTGTAGGGTATTAGCTCGCAATGTATGATCGTGTCAACTGTGTCAGTAGCTGTAGGGTATTAGCTCGCAATGTATGATCGTGTCAATTGTGTCAGTAGCTGTAGGGTATTAGCTCGCAATGTATGATCGTGTCAATTGTGTCAGTAGTTGCCGACAATGCAAATTGGCTGTCAAAACGTTTCTGACATTTTTCTCTGACCCTCAGGTGTCGGTGATGTACCGGCAGTGTCAGGAGCTGGGGTCCCGCTGTCTGGCGGTCCGCTACGAGGACCTGGTCTTGGACCCGCCGCTCTGGGTCGGCCGGGTGTCCGAATTCCTCGGCCTGCCATCGGAGCCGGCTATGCTGTCACCCTGGCTGGAGGTCGGACGCCAGGTGCGCCTCTCAGACACCGAGCGCAGCTCCGATCAGGTGCGCCAGCCGCTGTACCTGGCCAGCCTGGCGGCCTGGGCGCGTGGCATGTCGCCAGAGTTCGCCCTGGCCGCGCCCCGCCTGGCGCCAATGCTGGAGGGCCTCGGCTACGACACGGAGCGGCTGCCGCCCCGCTACGGCCGGCCCAACCCCGCCTACTGGCGCAACGCCTCCTACTATTAGTAGCAGCGGTGGCGAATGCCGGGGAAGTTGCGGAGGCTACTGGGTTCTGGAGTCTGGCGGCCTCTTGCCGCTTCTGTTGTCGCTGTGATTCGCTTATTATCTGCGTATGCTCTGCTTGATTCTGACAGTCACTGCAATGCTCTGCTACCTGAGCCACCTTATCTAGTCACAATTTCACTTGAAGCTCATTTTTTAACGCTTGTCCACACGCGAATTCTTTTTCGATTTAAAAATTTCTGGGCATCATTCGTTCACCTTTTTACCTTTTTGCTTTTTTGCTGCCAATCATATCTGACTAATATAGTATAATATCTTATCATTTCACTGGAACCTTTGTCATCGAATCTCATTTTAGTTTTAGATTACTTTGCTTTTGGCTTAATTTTCCAGCAATCACAGTTTGTGTTTGAAATTTGCTTTTTTCTCTCGCAGGTTTTTACCATTTGCCTTTTTGAGTTTGTATTGAAATACACGTAATTGGAAATGTCTGCATTGAAATAGTCAGTTTGATCTGCTTTGCGGGCCTGTGCCATCATATCGAGTGCGGCTTGATGCGAAATGCCCGCCACTGTTTGTCTCTGAATTGCTATTGACACTGCGGAGAGGGCGTGGGTGGTTATTATTATTTTTTTTGTTATTATAAACTATGTTTAATAATTACGATTTGAAAGAATGCTGAGTCTCCCTCTGCGACTCGCGCAGCCCCAGTGAGAAAATAAGGATATTGTGTAAACTCTGCCTCTTAATGAGAGCGGATTATCGGAGCGGCGGATTACCTGTCGAATCCCACTATTGGACCGGCAATGAGCGTGGCAAACCGTTTCTCAAATACCTGCTCAGTGAGAACTGTTGAAGCAAATACAAAATGCCAAATTTACAGTCCTCAAATACCATGGAGAAATTTCAAGCTGCAGTCGATTTTGAAGTCTTTGCGTAATACATGTAGGCTCTTTGACTTGGCTGCTTTCTGCAAAAAGCACCCAATTGCAGAAACTCCCAACGTTTTAATGAATTTGTTTGTCCGCAAGCCCCCGTCTTGAGTCATAACGGGACATGGATGTGCATGAGTTTCTGTGGGCGAAATTTATTGCAGTTTTGACAATCTCAAATAGGTATATAAGATATATAATTAAGACGGATTAAATCGTGCATTTGAAAAGGTATGCGCAGGTAGCAGACTGGAAAATGCAGCAATTCTAAAGAACAACGAGCGATCCCGGATGCTCTCATATTGCGACGCAAACAATGCTGCAACTTAAGGCCTTTTGTAGCAGTAGCAGTTTTTCAGTTTATCCGCATCTGCAGTCGGCACAGCAGAAACCCTCTTTCTCTCTGCTTGAATCTCTAATGCTGATGACTGACCATGTATCGTATGAGCAAAGCCGTTTAAGTACGTACAAGTACAAGTACAAGTACAAGTACAAGTACAATACGTACAAGTACATAAAGCACACTTAGCCTCTGCTGTGTCCTACAGTATCTTTTTAAAACTTAAAATCGGCAATTTTGTAAAGCGACTCCGATCAAAGCAAACAGGCCGAATTTCTTGCATGTTGGAAGTTCAGACGAGTTGCCAATTGAGCGCTAAAAAACTAAACAATCTTGCTAACGCGTTTCGAACCGTAACATGGCCTTCAAAATGTTTGTTTATAAATTCGAAGAGTTCCGACATGAATGTGGCATCATTGGTCCATGATCCGACCAGGTGAAGCACTACGGAAATTTTGTTGTTTTGTGAGAATTTGACAGGAGGTAATCGATAAAGTAGTAAAACAGAGGTAATATTTTAGAGTATTACAGCATCGCATGCTGGCATAGTAAATTCAACAATGCGTTCACAATAACGATCCGAAACAGTTTGTACAGTAGCAAAGTTCCAGCTAGACTTCCTGATGTACATGTAGCTCAGTGGAATTCCTCACCAGAGGCCGCGAAATCCGCGCAACTGTCCATGGCCTGCCTGACCTCCGCTTTGAGGGAGAAAGGTCGGAACATGTAGCCGGCCCCCGAGTAGAACTTGGACTGGAACTCAATCCTGTGAAGGGCGGGGTGCAAGGCAGTGAGCAGCCTATTCTCTGTAGAGTTCAGCCAAACTGAGCCACACACTACAGCCAGACCGCTGAGTTTGGCTGAGCTGGGTTCCCCTGTCGCTTGCGGTCATCTCACATGAGCTTTAATTAGGGCTCTCACAGGGGCTTCTGGGCGCTCACAGGGGCTTTTGACCGCTCACATGGGCTTTAGGGCGCTCACATGGACTTTAGGGCACTCACAAGGGCTTTGCATGGGGCGCTCAAATGGATGGGCTTACATGGATGGGCTTTAGGGCTCTCACAGGGGCTTTGGGGCGCTCACATGGCCTTTAGGGCTCTCACATAAGCTTTAGGGCGGTCACATGGGCTTTATTTAGGGCTCTCACATGGGCTTTAGGGCGCTCACACGGGCTTTGGAGCTCTCACAGGGGCTTTCGGGCGCTCACAGGGGCTTTTGCAGGCGTTGCCGCAAGGCGACCCCGCAGCCAACGAGGAGGCAATTGCAGTCACACTCCTCCTGCAGATTACTTTAGCCGCACACCTATACGGAATGGCACTCGGCTACGTACGCAGGCATACACTCTCCGTGAATGAAGGGAATGTGGCTGCGAGCGGAATCGAACCCAAAGACTTTAGTGAAAGTCAGACGCAATGCAGCTCGCTAGAAGCCCCTCCACCAGACTCACCAGTGCAACCGCAGCGAGTGCAGCAGGGCCGTCATGCCCTCCATGCCAACCAGGATGCACACTGTGATGCAGGCCCACAGGCAGAAGCTGGCCGCCAGGGTAAGGCCACCCAGCAGCAGGGCGGCTGTGGGACTGGCAGCCAGCAGATCCGCCAGGCGGGTGGGCGGCATCAGCAGCATCGGCCACATGATCGCCGTCAGCTCTGCCGGCGGGTGAAGAGGACTTGAGAGATAAGTGCTTGAGGCGGAATCACAGGGCACGGCATGGCACAAACACAAACTCCAGTGCACATCATGGCATAAACACAAACTCCAGTGCACATCATGGCATAAACACAAACTCCAGTGCACAGCATGGCATAAACACAAACTCCAGTGCACAGTATGGCATAAACACAAACTCCAGTGCACATCATGGCATAAACACAAACTCCAGTGCACAGCATGGCATAAACACAAACTCCAGTGCACAGTATGGCATAAACACAAACTCCAATGCACAGTATGGCATAAACACAAACTCCAGTGCACAGCATGGCATAAACACAAACTCCAGTGCACAGTATGGCATAAACACAAACTCCAGTGCACATCATGGCATAAACACAAACTCCAATGCACAGTATGGCATAAACACAAACTCCAGTGCACAGTATGGCATAAACACAAACTCCAATGCACAGTATGGCATAAACACAAACTCCAGTGCACAGTATGGCATAAACACAAACTCCAATGCACAGTATGGCATAAACACAAACTCCAGTGCACAGTATGGCATAAACACAAACTCCAGTGCACAGTATGGCATAAACACAAACTCCAATGCACAGTATGGCATAAACACAAACTCCAGTGCACAGCATGGCATAAACACAAACTCCAATGCACAGCATGGCATAAACACAAACTCCAGTGCACAGTATGGCATAAACACAAACTCCAATGCACAGTATGGCATAAACACAAACTCCAGTGCACAGTATGGCATAAACACAAACTCCAGTGCACAGTATGGCATAAACACAAACTCCAATGCACATCATGGCATAAACACAAACTCCAATGCACAGTATGGCATAAACACAAACTCCAGTGCACAGTATGGCATAGAAACAGAAGCTTTCCTGCTTCTATTTATTCCAAAGCTGTTAGTCTGGCAGCCGTCACCTCCGTGCGCAAGTCCGATGGCCCACAGTCGCAGGTAGGAGGCCGAATGCGACAGCGAGCTGAGCAAGAACTCAAAGCAGGCCAGGCAGTGCTCAAGCAGGTCGAACTGCTTCTCCCCGTGAGCACAGTCCAGCGGCTCCGGCTCGAGCTTCGGCAGCGACTTTCCTCGACTGCCGGAGTTGCTGGACGATGACAGGGGCGTCAGCGGCATCGCCGAGTCAGACTTGCCCCTGCCAATCTCCTCTTCTTCGCGGTCTCCGGGGACGTCGGTGGCTGCAGCCGTCAGTTTCTGTTCCGCCTTCGCCTTGGAGCTGCTACTGCCTCTACTGGTCAGCGCATGGTGGATCGGCAACCCGAAGATGGCGAGCAGAGCGCTGGCCGCTACGCCGGCTACAATGGCGTGCTCCACGTAGCGCTGCGGGCGGGCGGGCATTGGGTTGGGAGGGCTCGTGGCTTCTGAATGCAGACTGGCCGCTTAGAGTGACCGTGGGATCTGTGTACCCAAAATACCATGATGGGGCTAGCATCCCCAATAGACCATGATGGGACCAGCATCCCCAACAGACCATGATGGGATCAGCATCCCCAATAGACCATTATGGGATCAGCGTCCCCAATAGACCATGTGGGATCAGCATCCCCAATAGACCATGATGGGACCAGCATCCCCAACAGACCATGATGGGATCAGCATCCCCAATAGACCATTATGGGATCAGCGTCCCCAATAGACCATGTGGGATCAGCATCCCCAATAGACCATGATGGGACCAGCATCCCCAACAGACCATGATGGGACCAGCATCCCCAACAGACCATGATGGGATCAGCATCCCCAACAGACCATGATGGGATCAGCATCCCCAACAGACCATGATGGGATCAGCATCCCCAACAGACCATGATGGGACCAGCATCCCCAACAGACCATGATGGGATCAGCATCCCCAATAGACCATTCTGGGATCAGCGTCCCCAATAGACCATGTGGGATCAGCATCCCCAATAGACCATGATGGGACCAGCATCCCCAACAGACCATGATGGGACCAGCATCCCCAACAGACCATGATGGGATCAGCATCCCCAACAGACCATGATGGGATCAGCATCCTCAATAGACCATGATGGGACCAGCATCCCCAATAGACCATGATGGGATCAGCATCCCCAACAGACCATGATGGGATCAGCATCCTCAATAGACCATGATGGGACCAGCATCCCCAATAGACCATGATGGGATCAGCATCCCCAACAGACCATGATGGGATCAGCATCCCCAACAGACCATGATGGGATCAGCATCCTCAATAGACCATGATGGGACCAGCATCCCCAATAGACCATGATGGGATCAGCATCCCCAACAGACCATGATGGGATCAGCATCCTCAATAGACCATGATGGGATCAGCGTCCCCAATAGACCATGTGGGATCAGCATCCCCAACAGACCATGATGGGATCAGCATCCCCAACAGACCATGATGGGATCAGCATCCTCAATAGACCATGATGGGACCAGCATCCCCAATAGACCATGATGGGATCAGCATCCCCAACAGACCATGATGGGATCAGCATCCTCAATAGACCATGATGGGACCAGCATCCCCAATAGACCATGATGGGATCAGCATCCCCAACAGACCATGATGGGATCAGCATCCCCAATAGACCATTATGGGATCAGCGTCCCCAATATTAGTGCAGAGCTCACCCACCTGTCCGGAATAGTAGGTGGCCAGGTAGCAAGGTGTCTCCGTGTACTCCAGGCGGTACATGGCGATCAGCATGGGCAGCAGGGCGGGAGCGCAGGCGGCATCGCGGGGCAGCACGGCCAGCCACTTGCGCAGGATGAGGGCCACGGGGTAGCCCATCAGCAGGCAGTGGAAGGCCATCTTGGCGGAGCTGAACAGCCACACGCGGGCGGTCCGGCCAGCTCGGATGTCGTTGACGAGTTGGAGGGCGAGGCCGAGGCCCAAATGCAGGGTGCCGAAAATGATGCTCAGCTTCATGCGCGCGGAGTTGAGAAATTTCACCTGCAGTTGGGTCACGTGCTGAATATATAATAATTTTGTAGCGGCAGCCCTGCATATTTCTGGATTTTAAATTGTGAATCTTTTTGTAATTTTGCAGAAACTTCTGGCGATCCAGTCGACCTGCAGCCAGCGAAGAGGCGATTTCCGCTACGCCTTGTGCCTTGGCTCTCGTCAGCGAAAACCAGTACGTGTGCACCAAATGAACGTGGAATTTATCAGTGCACTATCTGAGCGCTACCCTTGTGCCACCCTAACCAAATCTAGCAATTTTTAACACGGCGGGATTTAAAATCCACAAAATCTCACCTGATTAGCCGCGCTGCCCCACATGCTGTCGGTTACCCAGCTCATCACGTGACCATCCTCCTTTGGTGCGAGCTGCAGCTGTGATATCGACCTATAAGGTTGTGCGAATAAGAAAATATTAATAGTACGTCACTGTCAACGAAAAAATCTCTGGAAGATTCCTGGTTTATAAGTGAGGTTGCCAGCACAGTCCCGCACCCACTCACTGGTTAACGAAAGTCCCATAGGTGAGGTTGCCAGCACAGTCCCGCACCCACTCACTGGTTAACGAAAGTCCCATAGGTGAGGTTGCCAGCACAGTCCCGCACCCACTCACTGGTTAACGAAAGTCCCATAGGTGAGGTTGCCAGCACAGTCCCGCACCCACTCACTGGTTAACGAAAGTCCCATAGGTGAGGTTGCCAGCACAGTCCCGCACCCACTCACTGGTTAACGAAAGTCCCATAGGTGAGGTTGCCAGCACAGTCCCGCACCAACTCACTGGTTAACGAAAGTCCCATAGGTGAGGTTGCCAGCACAGTCCCGCACCCACTCACTGGTTAACGAAAGTCCCATAGGTGAGGTTGCCAGCACAGTCCCGCACCCACTCACTGGTTAACGAAAGTCCCATAGGTGAGGTTGCCAGCACAGTCCCGCACCCACTCACTGGTTAACGAAAGTCCCATAGGTGAGGTTGCCCATGGAGAACTGTGAGTGTCGGCGCCAGCCGCCGGTCAGCCCGAAGCCGTCGTTGAGGACGGCGCCGCAGTACACCGCAAAAACGGCGCACATGAGAAGGAGGTGGCGCCCCGGCCGCAGCGGCGCCAGGCTGCGGGCCACGTCCGGGTGGAGGAAGCGTCCGGGCGGCAGGAACAGCGCCAGCGCCAGCGCCATGAGCAGCAAGCCGTGGCCCCAGTCAGCGAACATGATGGCAAACAGGAAGGGAAAGGTGACGGCGGTGAAGGGCGTAGGATCGATTTCCCAGTGAGCCGGCACCCCAAACTGGTAGGTGAGGTCCCGCACCGCGGCGGTCAGTTCGTGCCGCGGCATCCGTGTCGGCGGCCTGCGCCGGCTGTTCTCAACCAGGCGGACGGTGGCGTGCAGGCCGGAGGCCCTGCTGGACCCCACAGCCAGTGCCTGCCGCACCGAGTCCACGGCCTCGCGCGAGCACCAGACCTCGCCAACGTAGAACTGCTTGCCGTAGCCGCGGCTGAAGCCGTCCAGCGCCCGGTGCACCGCCTGCATGGCCGTCAGCTGCGCGAACCAGCGACGCCACTTCGTCCAACCATTCAGCGCCAGTCGCTTCCGGTGCTCCTCGCCCTCCAGGAACACCTGGCGCATCTCGCTTAGCCTCTCCTTTGTTTCCATTAAGTGGTTTCGGCGGTCCTCCTGGCTGATCGGCACCGAAAACACCTGTGCGCCCAGCATGCCGCAGAGACGTTCGGCCGTGCGACTCTGCGATTCCGACAGGGACACGATGAGGAACACGTTGTGCGGCTCCACGGGCTCGTCCCGCTGCGAGTTTGGGGGTGGAAGAGATGGATATCGGGTGGAAACCATTTGAGATCGGGTGGAAAACCACTGAGATCGGGTGGAAAACCACTGAGATCGGGTGGAGACCATTGAGATCGGGTGGAAACCATTTGAAATAAGATGGAAACCATTGAGATCGGGTGAAGACCATTGAAATCGGGTGGAAACCACTTGAGATCGGGTGAAAACCGTTGAGATCAGGCGGAAAGTCTTGAGATCGGGTGGAGGTGACGGAGAGTGTTCGCAAAATACAAGCGTATTGCTTTGTATGTGACACAGGATGGTAAACACAAAGAAAAGATAAGATAGGAACTTAATGATGTCTCAGAATGAGCCAGCAATTAGCAAAATGCTGACCAGGTCTCGCTGATCCCTGACCGGGATGTCCGTATACAGAGCTGTCAGATGGAATCGGCGCCACACGCCCAGGCGCAAACAGTGAGCCTTTGATGTGGGCACCACGCCGACTATGAATCTGAAATTTTAATGGCGTAGGGCCTGTAGTATCTGCATGGTAACTAGCCACCCCACACAGCTCCAGCCGGGCACTCACAACAGAGACCACACGTCACCCCACACAGCTCCAGCCGGGCACTCACAACAGAGACCACACGTCACCCCACACAGCTCCAGCCGGGCACTCACGGATCTATGGCATTGCCCCCCCCCCAACGCTACACAGCTCCAGCCAGGCCTCTACGGCATTGTCCCCCCCCCAACGCTACACAGCTCCAGCCAGGCCTCTACGGCATTGCCCCCCCCCAACGCTACACAGCTCCAGCCAGGCCTCTACGGCATTGTCCCCCCCCCCAACGCTACACAGCTCCAGCCAGGCACTCACGGCAGAGTCCTGTCAGTGGATTCCGCACTCGTGTCCAGCTCAGTGGAGCTGCCTCCATGCAGAAGAATGCCAGCAGCCTCTTTGTCCGCCATTGCTGGTACCGACCTGGGGGTCGCGTCCCTCGAATTCGTCTGCGATCATGGTTAGCTTTACAAATTTGAAGGCACAAGCAAGAGCATCACATTTAAGTCTAGTATCCACTTACAGCCCAGAATACATTGTCCAGACAGTCCAGAATGTTCACCAAGTGCACCAGTCTGACGTACTCTGAGTTCATGTCGGCCTCAAGTTTGGCGAGCTCCGTCAGGTCTTTGTGCAGGCTGCAGATGCTGGCCTAGGGGGTTAATTAGTTGTAATGGTTTCTAGTCATAGATGGGGGCTGTGAGCACCAAGGTAAAATATTATCACACACATATTATCACACAGAAAGAGACAATTCTGCCCGTCGCCTCCCTGAGCAGTGCAAGTGCGCAGTACACATGCATGAATGAATGCACTCAAGCAGGCTCCTGACAATTTTAATTCACTTTTAGTGTTCGCCCTTATGGGCATCAGTTGCGAACGCTGCACTCCAAGAATGGCCCAGTCAGGCATAACAGGAGCTTTGCACCAAAATACATGCTGCCTCCTACCTCAAGGTCGAACAACATCTTAGGTTTCAGCGTGGCAGCCAACGAGTCGATCTCAGACTCGTCCGGCCGCCAGTCGCTGCCGCAGTGCAAGCGGATGAACTCCCCGTAGGCGGTCAGGTGACTCCGCACGGAACCCAGCGTCATCAGTAGGTCTCGGCAGTGCTTGGATGGCCCCGAGATCGAACTCACGACAATCGGGGTGGAGCGGGAGCCGTCGCTGCCGATGTGAACGGGTGCGTCCAAGTTTCCCAGGGCCACCAGGCACTCGAAGGCCACTTCGGCCGGAACGAGGAGCTCACACAGGACGAGCGATTCAGGAAACAGAAAGGACTCTGAATCTCCAGACATTCTCTTATGAAGCAGAATTCTAGAATCTAGCCGGTTTTGTGGACGCGTTTCAGTTCAAATATAGCTTACTTTATTAAATTCCATGAAGGGAACTCCAGGTCACAAGCGTAAGTTACACGCAGCTTTTCCCGCCTTCTTCCCGCTTTGCATTCCCTGAGCGTAATCGGTAACTTTAGTCTATGGCCCAACTGGCTCGTTCAAGAGATTCAATAAGGGTTGCAGCTTGGCCATAGACAGCAGTAAAACTCACTTCCATGCTTCCCCAGTGCTACACTCATTTCAGTATTCTTTCATCATTTGTGTCATTCCTTCCTCCCTGGCTCGGAGCCGGAGCTGGAGCCGGAGCCTATGTGGCTTATTGCAGCTTGTATTTAACCTTCAACAGTCAGTGCGTTCAGTGGCCCGCAGTGCATCCTGCTCTTTCGAATAGCAATCGCATAGAACTTGCTTGCCAGTATGCACAGCGAACTGACTAGCAAAGTACTGCACGACCGTCGTTCCGCAAGCCAGAGGCCAGCGTTCTCTTTAGTTATTGGGTGATGGCTGAGGAACTGGGTGTGGGCCTGCGTTCCGTCCCTGGGTGTGCGCCTCACCCCCCCCCCAGCTGTCGTCCAAAGCGCTGCCTATCCCTTTGTAGCCGGGAATTTCTGGAAAAAGAACCCGAACACCCTCCGCTAAAAGTGGGGGAACGCAGGGTGAAATAAGGTGGAAGGATGGAGCTTCCAGCTGCCCTTTCTGCCAGTCAATGCAGATTTTTGACCTAGGGCTGGGGGAACATCAGCTGGGCGACGTGATGCAAAGTTCTTCGCGGTCCATCCCCAGCCTCCCCTTCCTACATCATCGATCCGCTTTCCAAATTTCCGTTGCCTTCCGGTCCCGCACCCTCAAAGCGGCTGAACCCAGCCAGGGCTCGAGTCCCAACCAGAATCGGCAAGCTTCTGCGGAGTTCTCTCCTTTACCTGTTGAACGCAGGGTTCAGCGTTTCGTACAAGACGCTTGATCAGCGGTTACTCAGCTTGCTTTGTCAGCGAGCCTCGGGCAGCTGCAGAATCTGCAACAATGAGGCATCAACTGCGCAGCATCCTGATAATTCTCATGATGCTGCTACCCACAGCTGTTCTTTCAGTTGGTGAGGCCGCTGAAAACCAATTGTCTTCCTTAGAAGTCTCTCCTGTTGCTGTGACTGCTCCTCAGCTCCCTTACCCGCCAGCTCTCCGCCCCTGTTCCCTCTGCTGATCTCCGATTTCCGCCATTTGATCTTGTCATTAAAGCCAAATCTAATTCCTGAGATTTGCCGCATGTAGCTCGAAGATAATCGATAGCAGCATCAAGCACCGTTTAAATGCAGCCACCTCCATCTCATCGCAGCCGTGGAGCCGCCGACCCAAACCCGCGTCCGCCGCCAGGCCGGTTCCGTAGTGGCCGGTCCAGCCGGCCCGCCAGGACCTCGAGGTGACCCCGGGCCGCCAGGCCAGCCAGGACCTGCCGGACGGCCTGGTCAGCCGGGCAGCCCCGGACCGCACGGGCTACCGGGCGACAAGGGCGACACCGGACCTCCGGGGGAGAAGGGCGACGTGGGGCCTCAGGGCGACGCCGGGCCGCGCGGTCCAAAAGGCGACAGGGGCCGCGACGGCGACAAAGGATTCAGCGGCTCGCCCGGATCGCGGGGTCCAGAGGGGCCAGCGGGAGAGAAGGGCGAGAAGGGATTCAAGTAAGTCGCCCAATACTTCTACTTTCTTGAAAGGGTTTTGGCGAGATAATCGGGGCCAGAAGTCTCTATTTCCATTTATGAGTCAGTAGCGAAACTTTGATGGTTCCAATTAAAACACATGCTGATGCGAATTCTTAATCCTATGCTGAGCCTTGGGTGACACAAAAGTGTCAAGCAGTTTTGCCTGCATGGGCTCAATTGAATCTCTCGTTCGATCGGTCTTTTCGGCGCTAATTCCGATGTATTCCACTACTCTACACTATTACTTCACACTATTACACAATAACCCTAAACCTTCCCTTTACCCCCAGAGGTGAAATTGGAAATCCGGGTTCAGGCGGCCCCGACGGCGCTCCGGGCGAGCGCGGTTTGCGCGGCGCCCCGGGTGATCCTGGCGCCAAGGGTCAGTTGGGCGAGCCGGGAGACGCAGGCCGGTCGGGCGACCGCGGCGCCGAGGGCCCAACAGGCCCGCCGGGCCCGCGTGGATTTGACGGCTCACCCGGATTCCCGGGCCTGCACGGACACAAGGGCGAACCGGGTGAGATCGGCTTTCCCGGACGAGATGGACCAGCCGGTGCACCCGGACTGCCCGGACAGCCCGGCGAGCGCGGCGTAGCGGGACAGGCCGGTGCCGCGGGCGCGGCTGGTCAAAGGGGTGACAAAGGGAGCAAAGGCAAGGTGGGGCCCGCGGGGCCGACCGGACTTGTCGGCCCGGTGGGCAGCCCGGGCGGCCCGGGCGGCCCCGGACCGCGCGGCTACCCGGGCGTGCCGGGTCCAACCGGAGGCGCGGGGGCGCCAGGCCAGCCGGGAACTCCCGGAGCCGCCGGCGCTAAAGGCGAGCGAGGAGACAAAGGCGACAAGGGCTCAAAGGTTCGAAAATGCTTTTCAGTGTCGATGATTTACAATAGCCCCGGGGGTTCCTGAAATTCAACTCTGTCACAGAACTTACTGATAAAACATGGCTATCCAGCATCTCCGACCGCATTATTCCGCCCAGGGTCGGGACGGTTCGTCGGGCGCGCGTGGGTCCCGCGGCGATGACGGCCCGCCAGGCATTTCCGGCCAGCCCGGCCTTCGAGGTCCCGACGGCTCCGCCGGCATCCGCGGTGCACCCGGGGCAACTGGACCGAAGGGCGAGCGTGGCTCCCCGGGCCGTTCCGGCAAGCCGGGCTCTGAGGGTCTCCCTGGCTCCATGGGGCCACCGGGACTGGCCGGTGAGCCGGGGACGGACGGCGCTCCCGGGCCACAGGGCGAGCGCGGCGAGCAGGGCGTCGAAGGCAAGCCAGGCGAGCGTGGCAGTCCCGGCCTGCAGGGGCCGCAGGGTCCGCAAGGTCAGACCGGACCGGAAGGCGTATCGGGCGAGACCGGAGCTGTGGGCAGGCCAGGCGAGCCGGGAAAGCAGGGAGCTGCAGGCTCCCCCGGCGAGTCCGGACCACCCGGACCTCACGGGCGGAACGGGCCGCCTGGGCCCGCAGGCAAGCGCGGCGATCCGGGCCCACCAGGTCCGGAGGGCCGGCCCGGCCTGACGGGGCCCGCTGGACCGATGGGCGGCCGCGGAGTGGCGGGTCCGGCGGGATCGCAGGGGCCGCAGGGACTGGCTGGCGACCCCGGGCCGAAGGGCGAGCAAGGAATCGCAGGTGGCCTCGGACCGAAGGGCGAGCAGGGCGACAAAGGGCCTGCAGGAGCGACCGGACAGCAGGGCGACAAGGGAGACCAAGGACCGCCCGGAAGCACCGGGGCTGAGGGCAAGGAGGGAGCGCCTGGCAGAACGGTGCGTCGTCGCATGTCGTGGGCCTCTTGATTTGAAATGGAGATGTGCGCTCTGCTAAAGAATGTGTTTGAAAGTGGCAAGGAAAACCGGGAAAAATAGAAATAGGGACTGTTGAGTCAGATAAGACAGATACGACTGACGTGCCGGGCTGAGAAAGTGACCAGGGCCCGATTCCGGTTGCAGGGGCCTACCGGACCTGTCGGACTTCCCGGAGCCAAGGGCTCTCCTGGCGCTGCAGGTGAACGAGGCGACAAGGGCATCAAAGGAGCGCAAGGCGAAGACGGCGAGAAGGCGAGTGCAAATTTTTTGTTAATCTGATTAAAACAACTTCTTGCATTAAAGTGCAAATTTTCGCAATGAATATCGCACGAATAAAGCAAATAAACGCAACTCCAGTAGACTAATAAATAACCACCAACAAAACAGGGAGATCGCGGCACTCCAGGCCAGGACTTCCGGGTACCCTCGACCACGCGGTTCCGCCGTCAGGCCACAGGGCAGGCGCCTCCACCTCGTGGGCCACCAGGCGACCCGGGACCCCGAGGACCACCAGGCCGCGACGGCAAAGATGGAGCCCGTGGCAAGGACGGAGAGCCGGGACCACCAGGTCAGCCGGGGCCGCAGGGCCCGGACGGCTCTCAGGGCCCGATGGGCCTCAAGGGCGAGCCGGGAGACCCCGGCACCGGAGGAGACGCGGGACCTGACGGAGCGACTGGCAGCCCCGGTAGCCCCGGAGCGCAAGGCGAACGTGGACCGCAAGGCGCCAAGGGAAAGCCCGGCAAAGACGGCGCCCCCGGTCTCGCTGGCGCGGCTGGTGAACGCGGCCCAGTTGGTGAGCGAGGCTTCCCCGGTGCGGCAGGCAGCCCCGGCTCGCCAGGCCGCCAAGGGCCACCGGGCAAGCAGGGCGCCGTGGGCGAGCCCGGATCGAAAGGCCGCGATGGAGCCACGGGGCCGCGGGGTGACCAGGGCGAGCGCGGCACGCCGGGACCAAAAGGCGATCCGGGCAAGGCGGGCGACACCGGCGCCCCCGGACCGGTCGGTCTCATGGGCCGCCGAGGCCCCACTGGCAGCCCTGGCGAGCCCGGGCCGCAGGGCACCAAGGGCGAGGCGGGTCCCGTGGGGGAACGCGGCCAACCCGGCGGAAACGGCGACAGTGGTGCAAAGGGCGAGAAGGGCGAGCCGGTGAGGCGATAGAAACGTTTTACTCTCCCAGCACCAGACAGACTCAGCAAACCGAACTGCAATCCAATTGCAGGGTCCACAAGGCCAAGCTGGACTGCGGGGCTACCAGGGCCTGACCGGCGATCGTGGCCTCCAAGGAGTTTCGGGCGACAAGGGCGACAAGGGACCCGAGGGTCCTGACGGTCCTCCAGGCAGCCAGGGTCCGACAGGACAGCTGGGATCGCCCGGGCCTGCGGGCGCGCCGGGAGAGAAAGGCCAGGCGGGACACGAGGGCCTGCCGGGCCAGCTGGGCGACAAGGGGCCGGACGGGCCAAAGGGAGAAAAGGGCGACCAGGGTGCCATAGGCCAGCAGGGACCGAAGGGCAGCGCCGGCGACAAGGGCGACCCGGGAGCGACGGGGTTCCCCGGCCCGGCGGGAGTGGCCGGCATCAAGGGCCACAAGGGAGAGCAGGGACCTCGTGGAAAACGCGGCGACCCCGGCACCACGGGGCCGGCTGGCAATGCGGGACCGACGGGTCCTGTGGGGCCACCTGGTCCGCCAGGGTATCCAGGCAGCCCAGGACCGGCCGGAGAGCGTGGCGAGACTGGCTTTCTGGGCGCGGCTGGTGAAGTGGGACCGCCTGGGCCGCCAGGACCCATCCGGGTGGTCCAGGTGGGCGGTGGAGGCCAGATGGCAGCGGACCAGGCACCCGACGCGCGATTCGGAAGCGAGGTGAGTTTGGAGGCCTTGGCCCTGCGCGGGTTACTGAAGCCATCCCGATGAGGTGTCGCCAGTTTGGCATGCCACTCTACGCTGGTGCGTCCATCCAGCTTCCGACCACATCCACCCCTGACCCCATCCACCCCTGACCCCATCCACCCCTGACATCATCAGCCCCTGACGCCATTCACACCTGACCCCATCCACCCCTGACATCATCAGCCACTGACCCCATCAATCCCTAGCCCCACCCACCGCTGACCACATCCACCCCTGACCCCATCCACCCCTGACCCCATCCACCCCTGACCCCATCCACCCCTGACATCATCAGCCACTGACCCCATCAATCCCTAGCCCCACCCACGGCTGACCACATCCATCCCTGACCCCATCCACCCCTGACCCCATCCACCCCTGACCCCATCCACCCCTGACCCCATCCACCCCTGACATGATCAGCCCCTGACCCCATCAGCCGCTGACCCCATCAGCCGCTGACCCCATCAGCCGCTGACCCCATCAGCCGCTGACCCCATCAGCCCCTGACCCCATCAGCCGCTGACCCCATCAGCCGCTGACCCCATGCATTTGACCGATCAGCAAATGCATTCGGCCCTCATCTGTCCATCCATCCGGCCTATCCACTCGCCTGGCCCTTAATCTCTACACCCATCCTCCCGCCTCTCACCCATCCTCCAATCCACTCGTTCAACCCCGCAGGCAATCGGGGAACCGGATGGAAGCCGAGAGAAGCCCGCACTCACCTGCCGGCACCTGTTCGAGAGCCGGCCCAGCCTTCCAGACGGTGAGCCGATGCCAAAAACATTTGATGACTATCCAAGATCCACTAGAAAGTAAGTCAGACCAGCTAGATAGTCAGGTCAGACCAGCTAGATAGTCAGGTCAGACCAGCTAGATAGTCAGGTCAGACCAGCTAGATATTCAGGTCTGACTGCAGCTAGATATTCAGGTCAGACCAGCTAGATATTCAGGTCAGACCAGTTAGATATTCAGGTCAGACCAGCTAGATAGTCAGGTCAGACCAGCTAGATATTCAGGTCAGACCAGCTAGATAGTCAGGTCAGACCAGCTAGATAGTCAGGTCAGACCAGCTAGATAGTCAGGTCAGACCAGCTAGATAGTCAGGTCAGACCAGCTAGATAGTCAGGTCAGACCAGCTAGATAGTCAGGTCAGACCAGCTAGATAGTCAGGTCAGACCAGCTAGATAGTCAGGTCAGGCCTCCAAACGCTCCGCAGGCACCTACTGGATCGACCCTAACGGAGGTCGAGTATCGGACGCTGTCCGGGCGCGCTGCGTGCGCTCTCGTAAGCAGACTTGCGTTTCGGCCAGGCCGGTGTCCGGGCGGCGGCAGTGGCTGGCCAGGCGCACCGATCGGCACAGCTGGTTCTCCGATACCAACAAAGAGGTGGGTGTCGGGCTCGACTTTTATTTTAAACTGTGCTTTCGAGATTATGAGATTTGTAGAATGAGCAATGAGTTATTTATTGTCTAAAACCCTTATTTTTGCACACCTATTTCTATCCAACATTCAAGCCCAAATATATAATTACTCGTATATAACTAACGTTTTTAGTTGGGCTATAAGTCGAGTTGGTTAAGCATATACCGGATACCCCCACGCTGAGAGCCCCGGCCCCACACTGCT
Source organism: Macrostomum lignano (assembly GCA_002269645.1). Taxonomy (NCBI): domain Eukaryota; kingdom Metazoa; phylum Platyhelminthes; family Macrostomidae; genus Macrostomum; species Macrostomum lignano. Next base: position 27,514 of record NIVC01000822.1, on the reverse strand, counting down.
CACAACCGAGAGCCTCTGCCCCACACTGATCACAACCGAGAGCCTCTGCCCCACACTGCTCACAATCGAGAGCCCCCACCCCACACTGCTCACAATCGAGAGCCTCTGCCCCACACTGCTCACAATCGAGAGCCCCGGCCCCACACTGCTCACAACCGAGAGCCCCGGCCCCACACTCCTCACAATCGAGAGCTCCCGGCCCCGCCGCTCCGCAGTTCGGCTACTCGGTGGAGGGCAGCCAGCTGCAGGCGCTGCAGCTGTGGTCGGTGCGCGCCAGTCAGCAGCTGACGATCACCTGCAGCGGAATGCCGGTGGTTTCAGGCGTGGCCAACCCCGTCCGCTTCTTCACGGACTCGGGGCGGGTGCTGAGCCGCTTTAACAGAAAGCTGGGCTACTCGGTGGTGCAGGACGACTGTCGCTACGGCAAGAGCAGCTGGGCGGAGACCACCGTGGCCTTCAACACGCGACCGGCGCGACTGCCCATCCGAGACCTCGGCCTCGTCAGCGCCTCCGAATTCGGCATCGAGCTGGGCGACGCCTGCTTTTACTAAGGGGCGCCAGACCCGCACAGACTACTAATGAGCATGTGTTGCGACTAGTAATCAAATAGAATTTATCATGACTCCAAGTTTTTTCACTGTTTATTGTAGCAGTTTTAATCACAAGGCATTGGTCTACATAACAAAGTATATATACGATTAAATCTAGGTCTTATCAATTATTAAACTACCATCTGCCATAGTTGTCAAAATTACCTGCTTTCCTGGATTGATTCTAGTGGGACAAGCAAAACTTATTGGGTGCTCCTCACAGCACTAATGACGGGTGCTCCTCGCTGCACTAATGACGGCTGCTCCTCGCTGCACTAATGACGGGTGCTCCTCGCTGCACTAATGACGGGTGCTCCTCGCTGCACTAATGACGGGTGCTCCTCGCTGCACTAATGACGGGTGCTCCTCGCTGCACTAATGACGGGTGCTCCTCGCTGCACTAATGACGGGTGCTCCTCGCTGCACTAATGACGGGTGCTCCTCGCTGCACTAATGACGGGTGCTCCTCGCTGCACTAATGACGGGTGCTCCTCGCTGCACTAATGACGGGTGCTCCTCACTGCACTAATGACGGGTGCTCCTCGATGCACTAATGACGGGTGCTCCTCGCTGCACTAATGACGGGTGCTCCTCACTGCACTAATGACGGGTGCTCCTCACTGCACAGGCAGAAGCAGCTTTATTAAAATTCGAGAATTCCGCAAAGCTTTACACTCGTAATGGCAGAAAACCATTTTCAGTTCGAGTTGGATTTAAAACAGCGCATCGTTGGATCACTACTGGATTGATGAAATCTTGCTTAAGCATAACTTTGTATTTGCTTGAAAATCAATGGAGCTTTAATTTGTTGTTCTGAAAAAAATCAGACATGCCTGAACAAAGCTGCTTGTTAGCTCCGGCTTTTATTTTCGCAGCTCGCTACAGCCGTTACGTGCCGGATTGGCATACTGTAGGAGCTGGGACCGAGCTCTTTTCGCTAGGAGCGAAATACTCAACCCAGAAGATGGTCTTGTTGGCTTCAGGGCGCAGCAAGGACAGAGGCTTTAATCAGAACTGAGATTCTACTCTGATGTGATATGGCGGGCTGACGTTTTCTCAGCTCTCAGATTAAAATCATCTGTGTATCGGTTGCTAAGAGTCCATGGTCTTAAATTCCAGGGCTTCAAATGCATATACCGATTTATATTATAGATCTGGCTGTGGTTGGATGCGGTATTAAAACACTGGTTTTGGCGCTAAAGACTCACTCACATCAAAATCGGAGATCTGATCCTATATATACTTTCCGTCCATCAACACTCGATAGTACTATACTGTAGGCCGTTACGCTCTCTGCCCACATTATTCATGACTCGCCTAAACTTGTTTACCAATTCTCGACCAATCACCCCCACCCCAATATTGACTAATAAGTATATTGAGCAAACAAAGCCACACAAAGGCCACCTTTTCGGCAGGCAAACATTGGCATCGCAAGCAGTCAGAATGTCTGTGCCTCTGCAGCTACCCCCGCCTGAGCAGTTTAATGATCAAACAGAGCAACAAAAGGAGTGGTCCGGCCGTTTCAAAATGTTTGTCACAGCCAGTGGCATCACAAGTGAGGACCAGCAGTGCGAAATTCTTCTCTACGTAGGTGGCAAGGAGCTGACAGACACATTCAAAGAGCTGAATCGACCTGGAAAGTCTCTTGACGATCTGATCGAGGCCATTCAGGACTCAATACAGCGACAGGCACAACCCTGTGTTTGTCAGGTACGAGTTCCGGCACTGCACGCAGCAAACTGGCGAGTCACTGAACGCCTGGACCCAGCGCCTCTACGCAGCAGCCGAGGGGTGCGAGTTCGGGTCGCAGCGCGACTTGCTCATCCGAGACCAAATAGTGGCCGGCTGCAGATCCGCCCAGCTCCGGCGGACACTCCTGCAAACTCGCAACATCAGCCTCGAGGACGCACTGCAGCAAGCAAGAGCCTTCGAGGCGGCGGAACTTCAGTCAGCAGCCATCGAAGCGCGGAACAACGAGACGATAAACTCGATCCAGCGAAAGCGCCACGGCCAGGAGCCTCAACGATAAACTCGATCCAGCGAAAGCGCCACGGCCAGGAGCCTCAACGATAAACTCGATCCAGCGAAAGCGCCACGGCCAGGAGCCTCAACGATAAACTCGATCCAGCGAAAGCGCCACGGCCAGGAGCCTCAACGATAAACTCGATCCAGCGAAAGCGCCACGGCCAGGAGCCTCAACGATAAACTCGATCCAGCGAAAGCGCCACGGCCAGGAGCCTCAACGATAAACTCGATCCAGCGAAAGCGCCACGGCCAGGAGCCTCAACGATAAACTCGATCCAGCGAAAGCGCCACGGCCAGGAGCCTCAACGATAAACTCGATCCAGCGAAAGCGCCACGGCCAGGAGCCTCAACGATAAACTCGATCCAGCGAAAGCGCCACGGCCAGGAGCCTCAACGATAAACTCGATCCAGCGAAAGCGCCACGGCCAGGAGCCTCAACGATAAACTCGATCCAGCGAAAGCGCCACGGCCAGGAGCCTCAACGATAAACTCGATCCAGCGAAAGCGCCACGGCCAGGAGCCTCAACGATAAACTCGATCCAGCGAAAGCGCCACGGCCAGGAGCCTCAACGATAAACTCGATCCAGCGAAAGCGCCACGGCCAGGAGCCTCGATCGGAAGCCAAATGCATTCGGTGTGTAGAGCTAGGCCACCGCACGTGCGAACTGGCAAGAGGGAAAACCTGCTACAAATGCAACAAAATAGGACACCTGGCGAAGGCTTGCTTGTCCAGCGATTCGAGGAGAAAGTGCATGTGGACCTGGAGAGCAGCTGCGAGGTTTTCTATCTCGAATCCCGAACGAAGGACAGCGGCGCCGGCTGCAGCCTGATGAGCCTGAAAACCTTCTGGTCCATCGGAGGCAGGGCAGGGGATCTCCAGGCATGCAAGCACCGAGTGCACCCGTTCGGCGCACGCGAAGGCGTATTCAGCATGCCAGTGAAGTATGAGACAGACTAGGCCCATGGGCTAAGGTCTGCGATGCTTCACGCCTGCCCCTATCTTCAGCAGGTCAAGGCTGGTGGGATGTCTGCACCCTCTATTTGCCTCTGGCAGCCGCAGACCCCCCCCCACGCTGTCTCGCAAGTCGACCCAGGGTACTCGTCCCCGCGTGTGTTCAAGGCAGTCCCTAGGGCTGCTGGACAGACTGGGCTCCGGCGCTGGCGACCCTATCCAGTGGCTTCGGCCGAATTTGGGTATGCGGGTCTGGCTCGCCAACCTGCAGGCCGTGGTACTGCTCAACGTACTCTCTAATGCCTAAGGTGTTGACCGTGCCGATGGGCTGGAAGGCCGGGGAGTAGTCCGGTCGCTAGCGGTCCCCCTCCTGGTGTCGGGCCAGCCTTGAGGGTGCTATTGGCCTACTGCCCGGTCAGGTGGAGCGGCCGGGTGGGTACCGCGCCCCTTTAAGGGTAGCCCACCAACCTTTTATCATGGCCTTCGAGCCGCCCATGGATAACCAAACTAATTCTAGGGACGGGGACCCTTCTAAACCCCAACCTCAGTCCGAAGGACCGGCCGGCCCTGCTGGCAGATCCCAACCGACTGATTCAACTGTGGCAAAGGAAGGACCGGCTGGCTCTGCTGGCAGATCCGACCAGAGCTACCAAACTCATAATACCCAAAGACCTGCCAGCTCCGCTGGTGGATCTAAGGGAACCGCGAGCTCTGAGCCTAAAGGACCGGCCAAATCTGGCAGATCCGATGAAGCTCAGCGAGCTCGGCTTGAGCGCAAACGCGCTAAACAACGCGCCAAAAGGCAGGCCAAGAAGGGAGCTGCGGGGGCCAAAGCGGCGGCGTCCACCATGGATGCTGAAGCGACTGGCGTCCCAAGGCAACCAGACGGGCCGGCCGGTGGAAGCTCCGGTAGTTCAGCGGCGGCGCTCCCTGGAGATGCTGCTGCGGCTGCTGAGGCCGAAACCACGGCGCAACAAATGGCCACTGCCAACAAGGAGGTTCCTTCGGGAGCTACCTTTGCGGCGAAGGCCAAGGCCAAAATCCCGGGAGTGATCATCCAAGGTCGCGACCAGGACTGGACCACTGATCAGCTTCAAAAAGTGTGGAGTGCTGTTGACTCCTATCTGATTGAGCTGACTGTCGAGGAGGGAATCTCCATCGGCATTGAGCTGATGGTGCTGCGAAGCACATTCGTTCTTATTGCTCCTAGCAGCGAGGAGGACGCTCGGCAGCTGCTTCAGCGGCTACCGACGGTCTCCTTGGATGCTGACCTTGGCGGAGCTCTTTTTCTTCGCGAGGGCCAGCGTCCAAAGACGATAACCTATGTGGTTTTCGTCCCTGCTAAGAGCACCGCAGCTGGACCAGACGTTATTCGCCGGGTCCTACTGCGTCTGAACCCCGACCTCCCTGCTAGTGGACTGGTGTATCACCGTAAAGTCCGCAGGGGGGAGACGGGCAACTCAATTGTCCTCGACCTTTCCAGCACTTGGGCGAGTCGGTACCCTAATGGATCCTCTTTCCAGCTGGGTGCCCTCAATCTCAAGATGCGCCGAGGAAAGTCTGCCAAAGGGAAGGCTACTGCCAACCCCGGCATCTCCGGCAAGAGCGGGGCGCAGTCTAAGGCCCAAGGAAAGGCGCAAGCCGATCCCAAAGCCAAAGCTGCATCTCGCCCCTCTGCTAGCAGCAGTTCGGCGACCGCGGTAACATCTCCGGCCAAGCCCCGGGAACCAAACCTGCCAGTCGGAGAAGGAGTTGAGGACGAGGCCGGGTCTTCGGAATCCGAGCTCTCCTCGGCCACCCTGGTGGGGTCTGAAGGTAAAGATGCAGGTGAGGAAGCTTCCTCCATCCTGTCATCGGAGCCTGAGGACTCTGCTGGGGGGCCGGTGGGGTGAGGAGGCCATGGACGTCGACCAACTCCCATCTCCCAGTCAAGCCCCAGCGGCCTGGGACGAGGACGATCTGTTGTCCAAGTCTCCTTGATGGCCCTGGGCTCTAGCCAGAAATTGCATTTAATACAGTATGAATAAGCTCCACGCTGCCAAAGGAGCGACATTCTGTCTGCAAAATAATTTACAGCATTGCGTATCTGCGTCAGTAAATCTGATGAAGATTGCTGAGCTGTACAGGCCAGGCCTCATCCTGATCCAGGAACCCTGGATGCGCAACGGTAAGTTGCCCAACATTCCCTCTGGCTACTCTGATTTTTATGTGTGTGGCCCGGGGAACAGCCGCCCTAGAGCGGCTATCCTCGCTGCTAGCCATCTCCAGGCTTGGCTGAGGACTGATCTCTCTGATGGAGACCTTTGCGTCATCCAATCTAATCATTTCTCTCCGCGTACGTGTCTTGTTGCCTCGGTTTATATCCCAGGCGACAGAGACCCTGCTCCTGAGAGTTTACTGCGCCTCGCGCAGTACTGCGAGTCCCAGAACGCTGAGCTGTGCTTAGGGGGCGACCTCAACGCGCACCACAAGCACTGGGGCAGCAAAGATACCAACACTAGAGGAGAGGAGCTTCTGGCCCTCATCTCTAACACAAACCTCATGCTCTGCAACCGCGGCAGCACTCCTACCTTTAATAATGGCAGATGGACCGAGGTCCTCGACGCCACACTAGTTACCCCAAGACTCTTTTACAGAGTTGAGGAGTGGAGAGTCTGGTCTGAGGAGCCCTCCCTGTCTGACCACTGCTTTATCGCCTTTAACATCGCGGACACTAAAACCCAGTCTCCGATCACTTGGAGGCGCAATATCCGCAACACTGATTGGGCGGCCTACAAGGCTGCCCTTGATCTGCACCTGCAGGAACTCACGGACTTACGTCCGATTGAGACCTGCGAGGATGTGGATCATATGGCTGAGACGCTGACAGGTTGCATTATTGCAGCCTACGTAGCGGCTTGTCCTGCTCGCGCCTACAAAGGCAAGACCTCGGCGCCGTGGTGGAACCCGGAGCTGGGGAAACTCAGGCGGAAGGCCAAAAGCCTTCATCGCCGTGCCATGAAGACCGGAAACCCGGAGGACATGGAGCTTTTCCGGCAAGCCTCCCGCAATTTCAAATCTGAAGTGCGCAAGGCCAAGGAATGTAAGTGGCGCCAATTCTGCAATGAATTGGATCAAGACAGACCTACTTCTAGGCTTGTCAAGGCCCTTACAATGGACAAAATGTCCAAATTAGCCATGATCAAAAAAGATGATGGCTCTCTTACTAAAGACCCTGAAGAAGTGCTTCAGCATATGCTTAGCACATTCTTCCCGAGGGTACCTACTGCTAGACCGGAGCCCAACCATTCGATGGATGGAGCCACCCTAGCGGCGGGCATTGTCACTGAAGACCTAATCGCTCGTGCGGTCAGAACCTTCAAACCCTTCAAATCTCCTGGACCTGATGGTATCTACCCTGTTCTCCTTCGTGAAGCAGCCAAGATACCCTCGTTCCTGAGACTCACCCGCAATCTTATGCGGGCCTCTATCCAGCTGGGATACGTTCCCAAATGCTGGACTGAAGCTCGGGTAGTCTTTATTCCCAAACCTGGGAAGGGTGACTACCAAAGCGTCAAGGCCTTCCGGCCTATTAGCTTAACGTCAGCGATGCTTAAGCTCACTGAGAGGCTTATTCTCTGGCGGCTGCTGTCCTGCGAGCTGACAGCGATGCCCCTCAGCAATAATCAGCACGCCTTCCGTACCGGGAGGTCGACTGACAGCGCCCTGCATGCGATTGTCGAGAAGATTGAAAGGGCGGTACTGGGTGACGGTTACGCTCTGGCTCTCTTTCTTGACATTGTTGGCGCCTTCGACAACGTTATCTTTGAAGCGTTTCAGAGGGCCCTTCAAAATCGCAAAGCTCATGCTACCCTCATACGGTGGATCATGTACATGATCTCCAACCGTACGGTCACTGCCCAACTTCTTGGGCAAACTGCCTCCACCAGAGTCTGTAAGGGTGGACCCCAAGGCGGAGTCCTCACCCCGACGCTCTGGAACCTGGTCATGGACGCTCTTTTGAGTGACTCCCGACCCGACCCCGTCTTCAAAGTCGGGTATGCTGATGACGTCACGGCCATTGTGGCAGGACCGTCTCCCAGCACGCTCAGGGATCTGATGCAGAGCTTTATCCGCAAAGCAGAATCCTGGGCCAATGACAATGGTCTGGAACTCTCTGAGCCCAAAACCGTTGCCATTATGTTTACCAGCAGACTACGCTGGAACATACGTCCTCTGCAGCTCTACGGCAGAGATATTGCCTTCGCGCACCAGACCAGATGTCTCGGGGTCATACTTGACCACCGGCTCAACTGGTCCTCCCACGTGAAAGCAAAAGCCAAGCGTGCCTCAGCCATCCTGGCCCAGCTCCGACGAGCACTTGGCACTTCTTGGGTCTATCCCCAAAGCGGCTTTGGTGGATCTATACTTCCGTAGTTAGACCTGCCATTACGTACGCCTCTGTTGTCTGGGTTAGCGCTACCCAGGTCAAAAGCCATGCAGACCTGCTCAACACGATCCAAGGCAGAGCGTGTAGGCTCATCTGCAACGCCACCAGGTCCACGCCCTTTGCTGGCATGGGGGCCTTCCTTAATCTTCCGCCTCTTGACCTCTTCATCAGGGGTGAGGCGGCTAGAACGACGCGGCGTCTAATTGATGCCGGCGTCAAATTCATTTACATGAGAGCACCTGCTAAGCGGAACCTTGTCCCGCATAGCGATCTGTGCCTCAACTTTCTCAACGAGTGTCAGGCCAATCGCGTCTTCACCGATGGCATTGCCTCAACGCTCAACCTGAGACAGCGCTACTCCGTAGCTATCGACCGCGCGATAACATCAATGACCAATGGAACCCTGGTGAGCTTCATTGCTACACCGACAGTTCTAAGCAGTCAGCCAACACCGGCTTTGGTGTTGGAATCTTTCTGAACGGGAGGGTCATCGCTACCCACGCTCAATACACTGGGGTCAACTCCAGTGTTTTCCAAAATGAAGTTCTGGCCATCAGCTCCTGCACTGCAGAGCTTCTCGCCACTGGCGTTACTGGTAAGAACATCATTTTCCATTCGGACAGCCAAGCTGCCTTGCACGCCATCAGTGGCTGCAGCACCAACTCTGCTACAGTCCTCGACTGTATCAAACTCCTCAACGTGTTGGGTTCCGCCAACAAAATTACCCTTAAGTGGGTTCCGGGGCATGTGGGGATCCGAGGAAATGAGTTGGCTGACACCCTTGCAAAAGTTGGTGCCTCCGGCTCCTCTCTCGGCCCCGAACCTCTTGTCCCGATTCCTGGCTGTGTCATCGACTCGCGCATCAAAGCGTGGAGCAGGACTCAGCACCGCTCGACTTGGGCGAACCGCACGAACTGCAGGCAATCCAGAGGCGCTGTCCCTCAGCCCTCTCACCAGCTCCGGAAGCTCCTCTTGCGCCTCTCGCGCAGAGACATCCGGGCTGCCACCATGACCCTCTCTGGTCACGGCTGCTTCTCCAGGCACCAGTACCTGCAGGGCAACGCCACCAACGCCACCTGTAGTTTCTGCAACTCAGGTGACGAAACCGCTGAGCATTTCGTCAGCATCTGTCCCGCCTTCACGCGGGCCAGACTCACTTACCTCGGGCCACACACATCTATTACTGAAGCGTGCAAACCCGAAAACTTTAATCAGCTCATGCGCTACCTTCGGGCCACCCGCAGGGCTGAACTCTCCTTTCCAGAGAGCATTATAGCTGCTGGCGACACTGGGGGACCTCCCTGGGCGGCGCCAACCCTCCGTCCATAGCGACGCGTCGGCCGTTCAGGGACTAGCGGAATGGGCGCTCGCGCCTTCCCGCTGTGTCCCCTCCGGGACAGCCCTGCAGCTAAGTCAAGTAAGTCAAAGCACCCGTTCGGCTCCAGGAAGCCGCTGGCCACGCTCGGGATGGCCAGGCTGCGGACCGCCGTTTACAACATCAGCGCCAGCATCAACTTCATCATCGTGAGGGAAGCGGCAACGACGATCATTGGGAGGGAGACGAGCGAAGAGCTGGGCATCCTGCGCATCGGGCCTCCGTCACGCAGCGCGTGCTTGCAGAGACCAACGGCGAGCGCCAAGCCCCATGAGCTCAAAGAGAGACCTACGAGTATCTGATGGTCGGACAACGCAGCAGTGGGACAGGCAGGACTGGAGGCTGGAGCGGAGCACGGGCGAATCGGGCTGACAACTCTTGCCTCACAGGGGCGCGGTGGAGCAACATCATTGATTGATTGATTGTTTTCTGTAAAAATTCTCGTGTCGTACCTATAAATTAATTTGTAAAACTTTTCCAATGCATTCGACTCATTGCTGCAGAACCTAACAACCCAGCTCCATGCACCCAAGCTTCGCTGAATTTTACATTCCACTCGCCACAATTTTTATTAGCTCGTCTATCGACTACGCGCACACTCGAATACGTAATTATTGATTTTATTCTCCCTGATGCTCGCTTGCTTGCTTTAATGTAAACTGTTCTGACTTTTATTATCTTTTTCATCTGAACTTTTATTCACCTGGGAAAGATGTAGGCCGTACGCTACGCTCTCTGCCCCGCATTATTCATGACTCTCTTGCCTAAACTTGTTTACCAATTCTCGACCAACCACGCAACGCTTCACCCCACCCCAATATAGACTAATAAATATATTGAGCAACAACAGCAACAACAACAACAACAAACTACAGCAACCCTGGGGCAAGCCAATTAAGTTTGGTTGCTGTCAAAATGCGCGCGCAAACGCAGATTTGCGCAGAATAGCGAGTCCGCGTGGGTCGGAGATTCAGCGTCTCTTAAAAGCAGGTCGACAAAACGCAGACTTCTCGCCTGAACAAGCCGCCACGGCCCTTGAAGGGATAGCAGCAGCACGTCTTGAAGCGGCTCAGGGCAGTACTGCTCTGCCCGGATGACGTGGCCGGCTAGCTGTAGGCGCTGGATGCGCAGCAGCTGGCTGGGTCGGGAGAGCTGGGCTTGTCGGTATAACTCGTCATTGCTAGGTTTTTGTGCCTTGCCTAGGTTTTTGCAAATTCAAATAACTCTTACTGGAGCGGCTCCTCTTGTACGAGTAGTTTGCAGTCGTCTGGGTCTTGTAGTGTGTAGCGCTGTCTGACTTGGCTGAGATCTCTGGAGTCCTTAACTTCATCTGTGGGTAGACCAAAACGAGAGCGAGTCAGACTTCTTGACGGTCCTCGAGCTCGGAATTCACAATAAAACGTGCGCCCTAATTAACAATTGAAGTCTAAGTTTCTGTGATAGGTCCTCCTGAAGGTCGTCTTTCGTTCCGCCCGAAACGTAACGGATAACTCAATTAAATCAATAAATCCTCTAGGAATGTATCCTAGGAGACAAGGAGGCCTTTCTCAAATGTATCGACAATGAACTGCTCTCGTATAACTCAATTAATCAACTTATTAACGCTAACAATCAAAGAACTGAATCCGGTAAATGCTTACCAATTTGACAAATGTGGTCCCTCAGAGATTGGTCTTCTTTGTTCCTTCAGAGTCTTCTTAGAGACCGCTCTGAGTTTGAATTTTTGACTCGGATTTTCACTTATATTTATAGCAAAATTTTGGAGAAAAAACGGTTTGGGATTGGGTATTAACGTAGGTCATTTTATGTTTGATTAAGCTGTCATGTATGTTTGAGCATTACCATATATGGGGTTAAGCAAATACAGCTGTTGGAAACCGGTTCCTTGATCAAACAATGTTGATCCCATGTGGGGTTCTAAATCACTCTGTTGCGCGATTCCTAAAATAGATATGACTCATTCTAGAATAAATTGACTTTCTCAGAATATTACTCTAAGTAGAGCATTGTGGTATGGTTTAAAAACTCTCTACACCTCGTACAAGAGGTAAAGCATACTTGTGGAACTTGGTATTGAAGCATTTGAATCTGGTGCAGGCTATATAGCAATTTTCTTTAACTAAATTTCTAATTATGCTTTTTTCAGCATGAAATTAGTTTCGTAAGTTTTTCAATTTCAGTATCGTGGAATTCCTAATTTAAGAAGTCAGATGACAGCTTATTATGACAGTAAATGAGCTTTGGTATCCACTCCAGATTGATATTTTTAGAACTCCTTTACAAGCACTTTTTAGCAATCCATGCGCATAGTCAGCTTGAAACGGTTATTGCGAGTTGCATTTTGAGCATCTCTGACTGAGTCAAGTGCATTAGAAGTCTGCTTGCCTGCCTCGCAGGTGCAAAGGGCCGAAAAATATAAAAAGTAAACATTAAAAAGCACAATTTCACTGCAATTATCTTATATTGGCCTTGTCAGAATGAAAGTAGGCAAAGTGAAGCGACAACACATTTATTATTTTTTCAACTACATGTAAATAACCGGTATAACATTTTAATTAGCCTATTCTGTTTCTAATCAGTACGCTAGATCGACTACAGCATTCGCATTCTGGTGCATAAACTACACGAGCATAGAGCATCAAGTTGCAGTCCCATGGTTTTTAAAGCTTGAAGCGGTGTCTGTCAGCCCTGACTATGTAGTGTCACATAAGATCGATGCTTTTGTCTGTCAGCCCTGACTATGTAGTGTCAAATAAGATCGATGCTTTTGTCTGTCAGCCCTGACTATGTAGTGTCACATAAGATCGATGCTTTTGTCTGTCAGCCCTGACTATGTAGTGTCACATAAGATTGATGCTTTTGTCTGTCAGCCCTGACTATGTAGTGTCACATAAGATCGATGCTTTTGTCTGTCAGCCCTGACTATGTAGTGTCACATAAGATCGATGCTTTTGTCTGTCAGCCCTGACTATGTAGTGTCACATAAGATCGATGCTTTTGTCTGTCAGCCCTGACTATGTAGTGTCACATAAGATCGATGCTTTTGTCTGTCAGCCCTGACTATGTAGTGTCACATAAGATCGATGCTTTTGTCTGTCAGCCCTGACTATGTAGTGTCACATAAGATCGATGCTTTTGTCTGTCAGCCCTGACTATGTAGTGTCACATAAGATCGATGCTTTTGTCTGTCAGCCCTGACTATGTAGTGTCACATAAGATTAGGGGTGTTCGGGTCGGCCATTTTTTCGGGGTTCGGGGTTTACCCCGAACCCGGTACCCCTACCCCGAACCCCGAACCCCGTCCCGAACATTTCTTCTAACCCCGAACCCCGAACCCGGTACCAAAACCCGACCCGACCCCGAACGTAACCCCGAACATTTTCACGCTTATTTTGGTCAATCATTTTAATAAATTCAGTTTTCAGTTTTCAATTTTTCAGTTTTCAGTTTTGAATTTCAGTTTTAAATTCAGTTTTATATATTGAGATGTGCCTTAACAGCTTCAACCACTTAGCCTTGTGGTTTTATTTCCCTTAGCTACTCTACAACTAGGAAAAGAAATATGAAACACTTCTTGCAATGGGATTGGGATTGAGATGGAAGGAATACCAAGACCCAAGATCTAATAGTAAGATACGTGAAAGGTCACAACTAAAATCAGGACCATTTCGTACCTATACTTACAACGAAATTGCTTTCATAGTAATATTACATCTATGAGTTTATTTAAGCTGCAAAAATAGAGTACAATAAAATTAGATTATACCCTGTAGTGTAGATATCAGTAGAGATAGAACTAGAGCGATAAAGAGATAGCACAGATAAAACAATGATGCAATGAAACGGGAGAGTTAATCACAAATATTTATTTATTTTTACTTTTGACTACAGTTAACAGTAAGTCAGTAGTGGTATAACAGAATTGCTATGTAAAAACTAAAGTGACGTCTTTACATAAAATTGTATGCTGATATGAGTAGGTAATCATTGTGATAATTGATTATTGGCGACTGATGCGTGGAGAATAATGGTGTATTTATAAATTTTAAGCTTCCTCATCCAATCCAGAAGTTCAGACCATGTTACACGTAGCACATGTAAAATTATTACTGAACGTAATTTTTTAAATCATCAACTGCAAGACTGAATGGGTCGAAAAACGACAATCGTTATTTACCAGAAAGTGTAAATGAATCCATGGTTCTATCTGCTATTTCCGTTTCAAATTGTATGTAAAATATAATTTAATTTGTACCTGAAACTCAATGCATATCTTTCGCATTGTGGATTTTGCATAAGGAGTAAAAAGTGCTTGAAAATACTCTTGAGAATGATAATTGTTCAAAACCCCGAAAACCCCGAAAACCCGGTGGCCAAACCCGACCCGAACCCCGAACCCGGTACCCCTACCCCGAACCCCGAACCCGACCCGGAACACCTACCCCGAACCCCGAACCCGGTACCAAAACCCGACCCGAAACCCGACCCGACCCCGAACCCCGAACACCCCTACATAAGATCGATGCTTTTGTCTGTCAGCCCTGACTATGTAGTGTCACATAAGATCGATGCTTTTGTCTGTCAGCCCTGACTATGTAGTGTCACATAAGATCGATGCTTTTGTCTGTCAGCCCTGACTATGTAGTGTCACATAAGATCGATGCTTTTGTCTGTCAGCCCTGACTATGTAGTGTCACATAAGATCGATGCTTTTGTCTGTCAGCCCTGACTATGTAGTGTCACATAAGATCGATGATGCTTCTGTGTCAGTCAGAGACGTCGGTGCTTCATTAAGTTGATTTCGTGTCGGACAGTTGTCTTTTGTAAATGAGAATTATGCTGCAGATGCTGCATCAGAGAGAGCCGCCTGTTTACAAGACTGAATGATGTTACACCGTAAAGTGTGGATGCTGTGCCAGACAGACAGTGAACCGAAAGTCATGCAGCTACGCAAGCAGTACGGCTTATTGCCAGACTAATGCTGTATGAGATAGAGCTCTGCTTGCTGTGAGAATAATGCTGTATCAGACAGAGCTCTACCTGCTGTGAGAATAATGCCGTATCAGACAGAGCTCTACTTGCTGTGAGAATAATGCTGTATGAGATAGAGCCCTGCTTGCTGTGAGAATAATGCTGTATGAGATAGAGCCCTGCTTGCTGTGAGAATAATGCTGTATGAGATAGAGCTCTGCTTGCTGTGAGAATAATGCTGTATGAGATAGAGCCCTGCTTGCTGTGAGAATAATGCTGTATCAGATAGAGCTCTACCTGCTGTAAGTGAGAATGATGCTGTATGAAACAACGCTGCTGATAATGCTACGCCAAGGTACATGCAACAAACGCACAATCAGTAGAATAACAGCTTCAGTCGCTACGCAAAAAACACGCACAATACAGCAAGCAGATTGCCAGCTACAGAGCAGCAACAGAAGCAGAAATGCAGCAGCAAAGGTACAGAAAATCCCGAGCAGTTCAACTGAGCCCCAGAAAGTCGTCCATCAGAGTGCCCACCCCGAAAATATCGTTGGCGTCGACCCGCATGCCCATGATGCGGATGCGGATGTCGTCATCCTCCTGGATGACGCTCTCCTCGTCCTCAGTCTTGTAACACGGCGGGTTGCTGGTTGGGTCGAATTTCATGTTGCCCGGGATGCTGTGCCGGGAGATGAAGACAGACAGCGGCCCTGCCTCGGTGAAGATCCCCACCTTGTTCACCTGAGTGACCACCGCGTCCAGCACCTCGCCTTTGAAGGGCCGGAACACCACGGCATTGTACTTGACGGGGTAGAGCACGAAGCCGCGGCCCGGCTGGATGATGCCGTCGCCGACGTGGGTGACGCGGCTCACGCAAACAATGAAGCCGTACCTGCGATTGGCAAGCGGTTCGAGCCCAACAAATGGCACTAAAGTTTACAGAAGCCAAGCAATACCAGCGCTGTGACAACCTACTTTCCATTGCAGGTACCTTCGACCTCAGAGTGCAGCTTCTTTGTAATAATCTGCTGGATTTCTGGCCCAAAGTAGCGTGGGTGCAGCAGAATTTCGTGTTCCAGAACAACCTGTGAGGCGGCAGCGATAGGGGACACTTTGTATGGATTTATTCATAGTATTCGGTTTCAATAATTCAAGACATATCAATAGAAAGATTAAAGTCACGTGGTTAAAGAATGCAAATCATTTTTATAAACATACATACCCAACCTCAAAATTTCACCCGTCCAGTGTGACTTAGTTTTGTCTAGATTTGCAATTTAGTTTCGGCTGATTGAGACTTAATTTTTACTTTGTATATGACTTTTATTTTCTTTTATTTCTTTTCTTCTCTCTCTTTCTCTCTCCTCTTTCCCTCTCTCTCTTCTCCCTCCATTCTTTTCCCTTTCTCTTCCTCTTCTTTCTTTCTTCCCCCATTTTTCATTTTTCGCGTTTTCGATTTTGCGACTTCCCTTGACCGGCAGCCATTTCACCCATCTGGTTCGGACGGGTTGGATGGGTGTTGGGCATGTATGTTTATAAATACACATGTATAATTCTTCTTTGGTAATATATATTCACTATGTCAAATGGCACATAAAACATAGATATGAATAGAAAAATAATTGTCAATTAGCAACAAAAATGGGCTTAATCAACAGTTATGGCAGAGTTGTGGCACAATTGCAACTGTTCCTAATTGTTATTTTGTTCTATTCGGCACAATAATGTGCTAATTAGTATAATTGTGTTGTAACGATGCCAACTGAGCTAACTGTGCCAAAGGACAAAATAGAAATGTGCCAATTGGAATTGTAGTGGCATAGTTAGCAGGATTGTAGACTTTGCTAGGATAATTGTTTCTTACCAGGCTTATAATTGTAATCATATATGCCTAGCTTCAAAATTTCACTTGGCTATGCAACTTACTTTTTGACCAAAAATGCAACTTACTTGTGAAAGAAACCCTAAAACAAAAATTAGCATAATTTTAGATAAATAGCAAGAGTAACTATAATTGTATAATTAAGGCTAAATGTCTTGTCATCTAATAAGTATTACATCTATATTTTTGGTCGCTAGTTGCTTCTGGAAGTTTGAACTAGTAGGTTCTTGACAGAAGGACGTAAGCTGTCACCTTAATGAGCTTGGTCCAGGAGGAGAAATCCGAATCTGGTATAACTCGATGCAGTCCCAAGTCTAGAACAACATCAGTGATTTGTCAGCTGGCATTTTGTCAAATAGTTGACAAAGTGACTATTTGGCAGGGGTAGCAGTATTTGCAATTCATCACAAAGTGACTATTTGGTAGGGGTAGCAGTATTTGCAATTCCCAAAGTGACTATTTGGTAGGGGTAGCAGTATTTGCAATTCAAAAAGTGACTATTTGGTAGGGGTAGCAGCATTTGCAATTCCCAAAGTGACTATTTGGTAGGGGTAGCAGTATTTGCAATTCCCAAAGTGACTATTTGGTAGGGGTAGCAGTATTTGCAATTCCCAAAGTGACTATTTGGTAGGGGTAGCAGTATTTGCAATTCACAAAGTGACTATTTGGCAGGGTTAGCAGCATTTGCAATTCACAAAGTGACTATTTGGTAGGGGTAGCAGCATTTGCAATTCCCAAAGTGACTATTTGGTAGAGGTAGCAGTATTTGCAATTCACAAAGTGACTATTTGGCAGGGGTAGCAGCATTTGCAATTCACAAAGTGATTTCATTTTTAATTAAAGTTACTTTGATGCTATATATATATATATAAATTGAGCTTTGTATAAAAGTTTTATTTATGATTTATAAATTAAAGTTTATTATTGAATGATTAATTAATAAATTTTTATTATTAGTCATCATTTGTTTTAAAATACATTTTTACTTTTTAATAACTCAATTTAGAAATTTGAAATTGATTTTGAATTTAAAAAACTTAGAAAATCTAAACATACATTTTAGTTATACATTTTGGAAACAACAATATGTCAATGCAATATGTTGTACTTTGCTATAGTCAGGATCATGGCATTCCTGTGCTGGAACAAATCCTATCCAAAAAGTCTGCTTGCACCATGTCACAAAAATCTATATTTTATGTTTGAAAAATACCAGTAAAACTTGTATTTGAATCAGTTTTTATAGAAAATGCAATGTTAATATATTTTAATTTAAAAGACTGTCAATATACTAACAAACAAAAAAGTGCTAATAATAATAAATTACAGGCTGATTTTCTATCTACAAAAATTCTCAATGAAAGTCTTTGTCTAGTAGCAAATTGTGCCCATTTTTTAGTCTTACACTATACTATGCCAGATTTTTCCCTTGCCTACTATTGCACCTGAATGTGCCAGTGTGGCATAGATCTAACTCTTTTTTATGCTGGACTTTTCAGTGAAAAGGCCATCTTCTTGACTATAGGTAGTTTGAAATTAATTAACCTGCTTCATTCTAGTAAGAAAGTTAAACAATTCTTGGCACAGATATAGCTATGAACATATATATACAATACTGCACTACATATATTAAGCCTACGTAATGCACAGTTGACAGTGACCACTATTTTAAAGTGCTACAATTGGCAATTAACAAAATGACCATGTTTAGAGGTCAACTAATTGGCTAATTGACAAAGTGACCTTAGGGCAATGGCTCCCCAGTTGAAAAAACACCAGTTGATACCACACTCCGGATCATGTAATATACGACCAAAAATTTGGGCATGCATTGGCCTTGCATGCCAAAAGTAGGGGCAATCTTTTGGATGGCAATCACCAAGTGAAGTGATCACCTTGAAAATTTTTTTGAATAAAATAAATAAAGCTTGGAAGTTTTTAAAATGATGAGGCCTCCACTTTAACTTCATACAAAGTATAAAGAAAACTATTTAAAGAGAGAATTGAAAAGGTTACAAAGCAAAATGTATGCCAAGGCACTTATTTTAAGTTTGGAAGAGGATCATTTTAATACTACTATTATATACAAAAGACTATTAACTGAAAGTACAGTGCTTACATTTGAGGAATTGTTTGCTAGAAGAATCAAAAAAATAAAAAAAATGTTACCTTTTCTTTTATAGTTTTGGAACACAATCATTTGTATACAAAATTTCTATTTAAATGATTGCTTTCTAAAACTGAATATATACAAGATGACTATTTAAGTGCTATAAAAAAGTATAATCATATAGAAAATGTCCCTTTTTCTAATGTAGTTTTGAAATACAATCATTTGTATATAAAAGTCTTATTTAAATGATTGCTTTCTGAAACTGAATAATTATAGGCTGGTTTTTTAAACTATATACTAATTTTTAACTTTATAACATTGTAGTTTTTTTCAGTTTGAATAGACAACAGAGACAAACTTCAATGGTAGAAATGATAGTCATCCAAAAGATTGCCAAAGTAGGCATGCACTATTGGCATGCATCATTCTAGCATGAAAATGAAATGAAAATAGTATGGCATAAAAATAGTATGCATGCACACCAATCTAGCATGTGCCTTATAAAATAGCGCAGAAAAATTAGTGTTAACTATAAAAAAGATGAAAAAGTTCATTTTTAAGCATAAATATCAAGCCTTCTAGTTATTTTAGCATGTAATAAAACATTTGAACAAATCTTTGCATGTATTGATTTGGCACTTAATAGGTCTAGTAAATGTAAAAAATCAAAAATCAACCAGTTTAGTCATCAAAAAGTTGTTTGTGCAATCTAAAACAGCCTTTTATTGTTGCAACATAAAAAGGTCATTTATAGTTGCAACACCAGCATAGATTTAAGAATGTGAGAGTGTACTAAAAATGTTTGGTGTATGCCTACATTTGTAATTAGGCCTATTTAATTTTTCTTTGGTATGCACCAAGCATGATCCAGACTATGAAGTTGACAATTTGACTAGGATCCATGTTTTTTAGATTAGCATTCTTGCAACTTACCTTGGCCAAGCCTAGACCTCTTGCCACCTGGCGAAATTGGCCAAGCCATAGTCCAGGTGGCCTTTACATCAGAAAATTCTGGCATATTTTTGCTTTCACTAACAATCTTGGCATACACTTGGCATATAGAATTTTCAGGTTCAACATAAAGTATATATGTGCAGTATTTTGGCATACAAAAAATAGCCATGTCAGGGCTAATGTAATTGTGTAGTTAAATATCAACCAATATAAGCTCTTTTAAAAATAATCAAAAACTAAAATACAAAATATTAATGAAATTTAAGAGAAAAGCATAATTAAAACAAAGAATATCAATTTTTAGCAAAAAACACCATGAAAAAGTAAAAAAACTATTTTATATATAATAATACAAGCTGTTGAAACCCGCGGATTTTGAACCCGGGGAACTCCATTCCCCGGAATTTTTTTTGCATGTATTCTAAAATCTGAGGTAAAACTCAAACAAAAACTTGTTCCCTTGTTAATAGTTAGGATAGAGTTAAACATAAAATAGTGTACATTCATGTAAAATTAGGATTTGAGGCAAACATTGATATTGTTGGCTGGGGTGCTGCGCAGAATGTCAGGCAAACTCTGGCCTCTACGTACCTCTGCCTCTCCCTATGTCCTTTGCATCCTTTGAAACTTCCATCTTCTTTTCTGTTTCCTATCTTCTCTCTCGTCTCTTCTCTCTCTCCCCTCTTATCTCTTCTTTCTTCTCTCCTTTCTCGTCTCTTCTCTCATCTCTTCCCTCTCCCCTCTATTCTTTTCTCTCTCTTCTCCTCTCTTCGCTCTGGTCTCTGGTCTCTCATATCTCCTTTCTCCTGTTTTATCTTTTCTCATTTCTCTCTGCTCTCTACTCTCTCTTCCCTCTGCTCTCTGCTCTCTCTTCCCTCACCTCTCTTCTCACTCCTTACTCTACCCTCTCTCAACACTTGCCTTATCTCTACTCTCTCCTTTTTCCTCTCTTCTCTCAACTCTTTCCTCTCCTCTGTCCACTCTCTCCTCTCATCTCTCTGCTCTCTCCTATCCTATCTCTCTTCTCTCTAATCTCTCCTCTCTTTCCTCTCCTCTCTCGTCCTTTTCACCAATTTCCCCTGTCCTCTCAATTCTCTCCCTTCCCCTCCTCTCTCCTCACTCACTTCTCATCTCTCCCTTGTCCCCACATCTCATCTCTTATTTCTTATCTCTCCTCTCTTCTCTCTACTCTCCCATCTCTCGTCTGTTCACTCTGGTTTCTGCTCTCTCATCTCCCCTCTCTCATCTGTCATCTTTACTCTCATATGTTCTCTCACCTCTCTCTTCTTGTACTCCTCTCTTTCCCCTTTTTTTGACTCAGGACTCTCTTTCCTTTCTTCTTTCTTCTCGTCTCTTCTCTTCTCTCTTCTATACTCTCTCCCTCTCTTGTCTTCTCTCTTCTCTCTCCACTCTCCTCTCTCCTCTCTTATATCGTCTGTTCACTCTCATCTTTGCTCTCTCATTTCCCTCTCTCTTCTGTCATCTCTACTCTCCTCTCTACTGTGTACTCTTCTCTTTCCCCTCTTCTGACTCCTCTCTTTCCTTACTCCTCTCTTCTCTTCCCTCTTCTATACTCTCACCCCTCTATTCTCTTCTCTCGCCTCTCCGCACTCTGCTCTCTCTTCCTTCATCTCTCATTTCCACTCTACTCTCTCATATTTCCTTTCATCTCACTCATCTCTACAATCTCATATCTTTCCTCTCTCCTCCTCTTCCCTTTACTCTATCATCTCTCCTTTCTCCTCTCTTCTTTCTCAACTCTCTCTCTCTCATCTCTATCTTCTCTCTTCTCACTCGTCTCCCCCCTCTTATCTCGTCCCCTCTATCCTTTCTAATCCCCCCTCTCGATACTCTCATCTCCTCTTTGTTCTCTCATCTCACTCTTCTCTACTCTCCTCTCTCATCGATCCTCTGTCTCATCTCTCCCCTCTTCTCTCTCCATCTTCTCACCTCTACTATTTCCTCTCCCTTCTCTCTCCCCTCCTCTCGCTTCTTCGTCCCATATTCTCTGCTCTCTCCTCAACCTCCTCGTACGTCTCTCTTATCTCTTATATCTTATATCTTATCTCATCTTCTCACTCTTCCCTCTCTCATCTCTTATCTCCTCTTCTCACTCCTCTCTCTCCCCTTTATCCCCCTCTTATCTCCTCTCTTCTCTATCCTTTCTAATCTCTCCTCTCGATCCTCTCTCATCTGCCTCTCTGTTCTCTCATCTCTCATCTCTTCTCACTCTTCTCTACTCTCCTCTCTCATTGATCCTCTGTCTCATCTCTCCCCTCTTCTCTCTCCATCTTCTCACCTCTAATTCCATCTCCCTTCTCTCTTCCCTCCTCTCGCTTCTTCCTCCCGACTCCCATATTCTCTGCTCTGCCCTCGACCCACCGTCTCTCCTGATATCTTCTATCTATTCTCTTATCCCCTCCTCCCTTTCTAATAGTCTATTCCTTTTTCTTTTCACTCTCATCTGGCCCGCAGCCATAAGCTTGATTCTTTATCTGGCCTTTGAGATAAAAATCTGCCGATCCCTGCTTCGAAAGCCAGTTTGTGGGGCGTAGTACTATCATGGTTGTTATAATTTCTCGTGCTCTTTCTGGCCAATTAGCAGTCCTGAGAGGAATTTGTGTATCTCCATTCTCTAGCTCCACCACCACAGTCTGCAGCAGTCTAACAACCAAGGAAATACGCATTTCTTAGGAGGTTTTTTAAATTTTCAAGTACCTTATTTGTATCTTAATGTTAAAATTTTCATGGTGTAAGCAATTTAGTAGGATCGCATTGTAATCAGTTCATTGTAATCATTAATTTTTCGCTATTTTTACAAACCATCCCACCATTGTCTTGACTCTTGATTTGCCATCCACTGTTAAACTGCTGCAGACTTGTCTTATACAGAGGACAGTGGTTTGAATCTCTCGCTAAACTGTCTCTCCTCTCCACGCCTCTCTAATCGCGGTCGCGGGGTACAGAGAAGGCTATTAAAAAGTTATTCCAAAACACTGTACACTCGCTATGTACATTGAGCCCTATCGCCTGACCCTTCGTCTGAGCTGGGGGAATGAGTGAGTGAGCGGCACAAACAACAGAAAAAGCAGACAAACTTCACATGCTTACAGTTTCTGTCCTGATTGAGATACAGAGTTGAGACTTTACATGTAGGCAGAGAATGAGTCAATAAAGAATTGTGTCAAATTTGAAGTCAATCGCTCCACGTGGAGCAAAACTATGGCAGCCGAAAGTTAGGCATTTTAAAACCTATTCACACCCTTTGCCCAGATCGGGAAAGAGAGGCAGGCGGCCGGAGGTTGGGGTGGCTGCCTCGCTGAAAAAAACAGCCTAACTTTAAAAGTGCACAGCGGCTTTCAGGATTAACTTTGAGATTTGAAATTTTACACGATTGTGTCAAAATAGTTGAAAATTGCCTGTGTCAAATTTGAAGGGAATCGGTAGAAGTGGAGCGGCGCTATGGAGGATTTAGTGAAAAAATCGCGCATTTTGAGCAGTTTTTTGTACTTTTAGGTAGGAAGACTTGAGTCTAGGAAATTAAAAGGTAGCCTAAGACATTCTCCGTAGTAAGTTTAGGGTGGGTGTAAAGTTTGGTGTCATTTGGTTGAGCGGTTTGGGAGTCCATAGCGATCAAAATTGTCCACACACAGACAGACAGAGTTTTGATTTTTATATGTAGAGACAAGCTGTTGAAACCCGCGGATTTTGAACCCGGGGAATTCCAATCCCCGGAACTATTTTTGCATGTATTCTGAAATCTGAGCCCATACTGAAACAAAAACTTGTTAATAGTCAGTTAGTAGGATAAAGGTAAACAAAATGGAGTTCGCGTACAATTAGGATTTGAGGCAAACATTGATATTGTTGGCTGGGGTGCTTTTACTTAAATAGGCAATTAATGTCTGTCTGACTCTAAAACATGTATTGGCAAACTCTGGCCTCTGCCTCTGACTCTCCCTACGTCCCTTGGATCCTTTGAAACTTCTATCTTCTCTTCTGTTTCCTCTCTTCTCTCTCGTCCCTCGTCTCTCCTCTCTGCTCTCTCTCCTCTCCTCTCTTCTCTTTTTCCTCTCTCCTCTCTCCTCTCTTCTCTCGTATCTTCCCTCATTTCTCTTCTTTTTCATCTCTCTTATATCATCTCTT
The DNA here is from genome assembly GCA_002269645.1 of Macrostomum lignano. Lineage (NCBI taxonomy): Eukaryota > Metazoa > Platyhelminthes > Macrostomidae > Macrostomum > Macrostomum lignano. Next base: position 4,071 of record NIVC01000822.1, on the reverse strand, counting down.
TTCTCTTCTTTTCTCTTTCTTCTCCTCCCACTCTTCTCTCGTCTTTTACTTCACCTCTCTTCTCTCTCGTCTTTATTTGCTCTCTGGTATCTCCTTTCTCTTCTCTCTCTTCTCTTTTATCTCTTTTCATTTCTTTCTGCTTCCCCCCCTCTCTCTCTGCTTCCCCCCTCTCTCTTATCTCTCCTCTCCCATCTTTCTTCTCCTCTCTACTCTCTCCCCTTCATTCTCCTCTTTTCTCTCCTCTCGCCTCACTCACTTCTCTCTCCCTTTGTCTGTCCTCTCGTCTCTGCAATCTCTTCTCTCTTATCTCTCTTCTGTTCTCTCTACTCTCCCATCTCTCGTCTGTTCATTTTCGTCTCTGCTCTCAGCTCATCCCCCTCTTTCATCTGTCATCTTTACTGTCATATGTTCTCTCATTCTGTCCTCTGTACTCTTTTCTTACCCCTCTTTTGTCTCCTCACTTTCCTTTCCCCTTTCTTCTATTCTCTTCTCTTCCCTCTTCTATATACTCTCTCCCTCTCTTGTCTCGTCTCTTCTCTCTCCCCTCTCCTCCTTTATCTCTCATCTCTCATCTCATCTCTCCTTACACCTCTCTCATCTGTACAACCTTATCTCTTCTCTCTTCCATGTACTCTCTCATCTCTACTTTCTCCCCTTTACTAACTCCTCTCTGCTCTTCTCTCTGCTCTCCTCTCATCTGCAGCTCTCTACTCTCTCCTCTCTACTCGCTCCTCTACTCTCTCCTCTCTACTCGCTCTTCTACTCTCTCCTCTCTCCTCGCTCCTCTATACTCTCTCCTCTCCACTCGCTACTCTACTCTCTCCTCTCTACTCGCTTTTCTACTCTCTCCTCTCTCCTCGCTCCTCTCTACTCTCTCCTCTCTACTCGCTCCTCTCTACTCTCTCCTCTTCACTCGCTACTCTACTCTCTACTCTCTCCTCTACTCGCTCCTCTACTCGCTTATCTACTCTCTCCTCTCTACTCGCTCCTCTACTCTCTCCTCTCTACTCGCTCCTCTGTACTCTCTCCTCTCATCGTCCTCACTCCCTCATCTCTCCTATTACCTTTAATCTTTTATCTTATTCCCTCTCTCACCTCTCCTCTCTTTTCGAATAGTCTAAACCTTCTCTCCACTCTCAACTGCCCCCTCAGCCATAAGCTGGATTCTTTTCTGGCCTTTGAGGTAAAAGTCTGCCCATTCCTGCTTGAAAAGCCAGTTTGTGGGACGTAGTACTCTCATGGTTGTTCTCATGCTTTGATCACGTCATCTTTCTTGCCAATTTGCAGCCCTGAAAGGAATTTGTGTATCTTCAGCTCCACTGCAGTCTGCATCAGTCTAACAACCAAGGAACTACGCATATCTTAGAAGGCCATTTAATATTTACACAGTGCTTTAAAAGAAACCTAAAATTTCCATGGTGTGCCTAATTTAGTAGGGTTGTATTGCATTGCATCGCATCGCCTTTTCATAAATCTTTCGCTTTTACAAACCATGCTGGATAGTGGATTCCCTCGATTTGCCAATTGCCAATTGCCATCCACTGTTAAACTGCTGCAGAGTTTGCCAATACAGAGGGGAGGGCAGTGGTTAGAATTTCTCACTAAACTGTTTTGGCTAAACGTAGCCTCTCCACTCTCGGGGTGCAGAGAAGGCTGTAAATAAAGTTATTCCAAAACACTGTACATTTGCTATGTACATCAGTCCTATCGTCTGACCCTTCGTCTGGCTCTGGGGCAATGAGTGAGTGAGTGGCACAAACAACAGAAAAAGCAGACAAACTTCACATGCTTACAGTTTCTTTTTCGATTGAGTTACAGAGTTGAAACTTTACATTTAGATAGAGAACTAGCAATCTACGCCCCCCGTTGGGGAGCCAAAGAAATGCAATAGCTACACGTTTTTTTAATAAGCTACATGTATCCTTGAAATCTTAAAAAATCTCCTGTCAAACCTTGTAAGCCTTGACATGTCAGTAATTCCCCACCACAAGCTTTAACATATCAACTCCCCCCCTTGACATCTCAGCAATGCCCCCAATAAGCCTTGGAAATCTAAAAAATCTGTCAACCTTCTAACCCTAACCCTAGCCTAACCCTAACCCTAACCCTAACCTAACCCTAAAGCATTGACATTTCAGTAATTCTCTCTAAGAGTCATTATAGCACTGCTACAGCATTATAGCGATTTCCTGCAAGCCTCGACATCGTAGGGATTCCCAAATGAATATCTTAACTTCGACATGAAGCTTCTTTTATTTTTTACATTACGCTTTTTTTATCAGCGATCCCTCCCCTGAGGAGGCATCAAATAATGTAATAAAAAGTTTTCAATAAACTTTACATGATTGTTTACATGTAGCTTCTGACTTTAGCTTTGAAATCTCATTTATACCCCGTGAGCCTTGACATCTCAGCTATTCCCCCCGTAAGCCTTGACATGTCAGCGATGGCCTCCATAAACTTTGAAATCTGAAAAATCCCCCGTTAACCTTGAAACCCGATAAAATATAACCCTCAACCCAAACCTGACCTAAACCTAACTTTAACCCAACCTAAAGCCTTGAATCTCAGCAATTCTTCTCCCCTAAGCCTTGACATTTTAGTGATTCCTTCTTTAAGAATCACAGCACTGTAACGATTCCCTCCAAGCTTTGACATCATAGCAATTCCCAAATGAATCTTTTAACTTCGACATGACTTTTCTTTTATGTATACATAGTGCTACTTTTATTTTTTACATGACTTTTCTACTATCAGCGCCCCCCCCCGTGGCGAGCCAACAAAGAATGTAATAAAAAAATTGAGTAAAGTACATGAACTTTGAAGTAGCTTCTGACTTTTGCTTTGACATCTTAGCAACCCCCCCGTAATCTCAGTTATTCTCTGAGAGCCTTGACGTCTCAGTTTTTCTCCCCAGCACAGCATTATAGCTGCATTTATTTTTACATGACACCCTTCATGTCTGACATGACGCTTCTTTTATTCTACCATGATGCTTCTTGATTTTTTAAATGACACTTTCATTAGTTTTTAAATGAGGCTCCTATGATTTTTTCATGACGCTTCTATGATTTTTACATGACGCTTCTATGATTTTTACATGACGCTTCTATGATTGTTTACATGACGCTTCTCTGATTGTTTACATGACGCTTCTCTGATTGTTTACATGACGCTTCTATGATTTTTTTAAATAACGCTTTCTATGATTTTTAAATGACGCTTCTACGATTTTTTACATGACGCTTCTAAGATTGTTTACATGACGCTTCTATGATTTTTTACATGACGCTTCTATGATTTTTACATGACGCTTCTATGATTGTTTACATGACGCTTCTATGATTTTTTATATGACGCTTCTATCATTTTTACATAACGCTTCTATGATTTTTACATGACGCTTCTACGATTTTTACATGACGCTTCTATGATTTTTTACATGACGCAACTATGATTTTTACATGACGCTACTATGATTTTTACATGACGCTTTTATGATTTTTTACATGACGCTTTGATGATTTTTTACATGACGCTTCTACGATTTTGGCAGGACGATTCTATGATTTTACATGACGCTTCTATGATTTTTACATGACGCTTCTATGATTTTTTACATGACGCTTCTACGATTTTGGCAGGACGATTCTACGATTTTACATGACGCTTCTATGATTTTTACATGACGCTTCTACGATTTTTACATGACGCTTTTATGATTTTTTACATGACGCTTTTATGATTTTTACATGACGCTTCTATGATTTTTACATGACGCTTCTATGATTGTTTACATTCTTCTATGCTTGTTTACATGACGCTTCTATGATTGTTTACATGACGCTTTTATGATTTTTACTTCGCGCTTCTATGATTGTTTACATGACGCTTCTATGATTAATTACATGACGCTTCTAGGATTGTTTACATGACGCTTCTATGATTGTTTACATGACGCTTCTAGGATTGTTTACATGACGCTTCTAGGATTGTTTACATGACGCTTCTAGGATTGTTTACATGACGCTTCTAGGATTGTTTACATGACGCTTCTATGATTGTTTACAT
>NIVC01000821.1:21747-64138 GCA_002269645.1 Macrostomum lignano | reverse complement strand
GCTTCTATGATTGTTTAAATGACGCTTGAATGATGTTTACATGACGCTTCTATGATTGTTTACTTGCGCTTCTATGATTGTTTACATGACGCTTCTATGATTGTTACATGACGCTTCTATGTTGTTTACATGACGCTTCTATGATTGTTTACATGACGCTTCTATGATTTTTACATGACGCTTCTATGATTGTTTACATGACGTTCTATGATTGTTTACATGACGCTTCTATGATTGTTTCATGACGCTTCTATGATTGTTTACATGACGCTTCTATGATTGTTTACATGACGCTTCTATGATTTTACATGACGCTTCTATGATTGTTTACATGACGCTTCTATGATTGTTTACATGACGCTTCTATGATTTTACATGACGCTTCTATGATTGTTTACATGACGCTTCTATGATTTACACGGACGCTTCTATGATTTTTACATGACGCTTCTATGATTTTTACATGACGCTTCTATGATTGTTTACATGACGCTTCTATGATTTTACATGACGCTTCTATGATTTTTACATGACGCTTCTATGATTGTTCATGACGCTTCTATGATTTTTACATGACGCTTCTATGATTTTTACATGACGCTTCTATGATTGTTTACATGACGCTTCTATGATTGTTTACATGACGCTTCTATGATTGTTTTACATGACGCTTCTATGATTGTTTACATGACGCTTCTATGATTTTTACATGACGCTTCTATGATTGTTTACATGACGCTTCTATGATTGTTTACATGACGCTTCTATGATTGTTTACATCTTCTATGATTGTTTACATGACGCTTCTATGATTGTTTACATGACGCTTTTATGATTTACATGGCGCTTCTATGATTGTTTACATGACGCTTCTATGATTTTTACATGACGCTTCTATGATTGTTTACATGACGCTTCTATGATTGTTTACATGACGCTTCTATGATTGTTTACATGACGCTTCTATGATTGTTTACATGACGCTTCTATGATTTTTACATGACGCTTCTATGATTGTTTACATGACGCTTCTATGATTGTTACATGACGCTTCTAGATTTTTACATGACGCTTCTAGGATTGTTTACATGACGCTTCTATGATTGTTTACATGACGCTTCTATGATTGTTTACATACGCTTCTATGATTGTTTTACATGACGCTTTATGATTGTTTACATGACTTCTATGATTGTTTACATGACGCTTCTATGATTGTTAATGACGCTTGAATGATTTACATGACGCTTTATGATTTTTACATGGCTTCTATGATTGTTTACATGACGCTTCATGATGTTTTACATGACGCTTCTATGATTGTTTACATGACGCTTCTATGATTTTTACATGACGCTTCTATGATTGTTTCATGATGCTTCTATGATTTTACATGACGCTTCTATGATTTTTACATGACGCTTCTATGATTGTTTAATGACGCTTCTATGATTGTTTACATGACGCTTCTATGATTGTTCATGACGCTTCTATGATTGTTTACATGACGCTTCTATGATTTTTACATGACGCTTCTATGATTGTTTACATGACGCTTCTATGATTGTTTACATGACGCTTCTATGATTGTTTACATGACGCTTCTATGATTTTTACATGACGCTTCTATGATTTTTACATGACGCTTCTATGATTGTTTACATGACGCTTCTATGATTGTTTACATGACGCTTCTATGATTGTTTACATGACGCTTCTATGATTGTTCATGACGCTTCTATGATTTTACATGACGCTTCTATGATTTTTACATGACGCTTCTATGATTGTTTACATGACGCTTCTATGATTGTTTACATGACGCTTCTATGATTGTTTACATGACGCTTCTATGATTGTTTACATGACGCTTCTATGATTTTTACATGACGCTTCTATGATTGTTTACATGACGCTTCTATGATTTTTACATGACGCTTCTATGATTGTTTCATGACGCTTCTATGTTGTTTACATGACGCTTCTATGATTGTTTAATGACGCTTCTATGATTTTTACATGACGCTTCTATGATTTTTACATGACGCTTCTATGATTGTTTACATGACGCTTCTATGATTTTACATGACGCTTCTATGATTGTTTACATGACGCTTCTATGATTGTTTACATGACGCTTCTATGATTTTTACATGACGCTTCTATGATTGTTTACATGACGCTTCTATGATTGTTTACATGACGCTTCTATGATTGTTTCATGACGCTTCTATGATTTTTACATGACGCTTCTATGATTTTTACATGACGCTTCTATGATTGTTTCATGACGCTTCTATTGTTTACATGACGCTTCTATGATTGTTTTACATGACGCTTCTATGATTGTTTACATGACGCTTCTATGATTTTTACATGACGCTTCTATGATTGTTTACATGACGCTTCTATGATTGTTTACATGACGCTTCTATGATTGTTTACATGACGCTTCTATGATTTTTACATGACGCTTCTATGATTGTTTACATGACGCTTCTATGATTGTTTACATGACGCTTCTATGATTGTTTACATGACGCTTCTATGATTGTTTACATGACGCTTCTATGATTGTTTACATGACGCTTCTATGATTGTTTACATGACGCTTCTATGATTGTTTACATGACGCTTCTATGATTTTTACATGACGCTTCTATGATTTTTACATGACGCTTCTATGATTGTTTACATGACGCTTCTATGATTTTTACATGACGCTTCTATGATTGTTTACATGACGCTTCTATGATTGTTTACATGACGCTTCTATGATTGTTTACATGACGCTTCTATGATTGTTTACATGACGCTTCTATGATTTTTACATGACGCTTCTATGATTGTTTACATGACGCTTCTATGATTGTTTACATGACGCTTCTATGATTTTTACATGACGCTTCTATGATTGTTTACATGACGCTTCTATGATTTACATGACGCTTCTATGATTGTTTCATGACGCTTCTATGATTGTTTACATGACGCTTCTATGATTTTTACATGACGCTTCTATGATTGTTTACATGACGCTTCTATGATTGTTTACATGACGCTTCTATGATTGTTACATGCTTCTATGATTGTTTACATGACGCTTCTATGATTTTACATGACGCTTCTATGATTGTTTACATGACGCTTCTATGATTGTTTACATGACGCTTCTATGATTTTACATGACGCTTCTATGATTGTTTACATGACGCTTCTATGATTTTTACATGACGCTTCTATGATTGTTTACATGACGCTTCTATGATTTTTACATGACGCTTCTATGATTGTTTACATGACGCTTCTATGATTGTTTACATGACGCTTCTATGATTGTTTACATGACGCTTCTATGATTGTTTACATGACGCTTCTAGGATTGTTTACATGACGCTTCTATGATTGTTTACATGACGCTTCTAGATTTTTACATGACGCTTCTATGATTGTTTACATGACGCTTCTATGATTGTTTACATGACGCTTCTATGATTGTTTACATGACCTATTCTTCATGTTCTATACATGACGCTTCTTGTTTGACGTTTATGATGTTACGCTATGATTGTTTTAAATGACGCTTCTATGATTTTTACATGACGCTTTATGATTTTTACATGACGCTTTATGATTGTTTACATGACGCTTCATGATTGTTTACATGACGCTTCTATGATTGTTTACATGACGCTTCTATGATTTTTACATGACGCTTCTATGATTGTTTACATGACGCTTCTATGATTGTTTACATGACGCTTCTATGATTTTTACATGACGCTTCTATGATGTTTATATGACGCTTCTATGATTGTTTACATGACGCTTCTATGATTGTTTCATGACGCTTCTATGATTTTTACATGACGCTTCTATGATTTTTTACATGGCGCTTCTATGATTGTTTACATGACGCTTCTATGATTGTTTCATGACGCTTCTATGATTGTTTAAATGACGCTTATGATTTTTACATGACGCTTTTATGATTTTTACATGACGCTTCTATGATTGTTTACATGACGCTTCTATGATTGTTTACATGACGCTTCTATGATTGTTTACATGACGCTTCTATGATTGTTTACATGACGCTTCTATGATTGTTTCATGACGCTTCTATGATTGTTTACATGACGCTTCTATGATTTTTACATGACGCTTCTATGATTGTTTACATGACGCTTCTATGATTGTTTACATGACGCTTCTATGATTGTTTATGACGCTTCTATGATTGTTTACATGACGCTTCTATGATTTTTACATGACGCTTCTATGATTGTTTACATGACGCTTCTATGATTTTTACATGACGCTTCTATGATTGTTTCATGACGCTTCTATGATTGTTTACATGACGCTTCTATGATTGTTTAATGACGCTATGATTTTTACATGACGCTTCTATGATTTTTACATGCGCTTCTATGATTGTTTACATGACGCTTCTATGATTGTTTACATGACGCTTCTATGATTGTTTACATACGCTTCTATGATTGTTTACATGACGCTTCTATGATTTTTACATGACGCTTCTATTGTTTACATGACGCTTCTATGATTGTTTACATGACGCTTCTATGATTGTTTACATGACGCTTCTATGATTTTTACATGACGCTTCTATGATTTTTACATGACGCTTCTATGATTGTTTTACATGACGCTTCTATGATTTTTACATGACGCTTCTATGATTTTTACATGACGCTTCTATGATTTTTACATGACGCTTCTATGATTGTTTACATGACGCTTCTATGATTTTTACATGACGCTTCTATGATTGTTTACATGACGCTTCTATGATTTTTACATGACGCTTCTATGATTTTTTACATGCGCTTCTATGATTGTTTACATGACGCTTCTATGATTGTTTACATGACGCTTCTATGATTGTTTACATGACGCTTATGATATTTTTACATGACGCTTTATGATTTTTACATGACGCTTCTATGATTGTTTACATGACGCTTCTATGATTGTTTACATGACGCTTCTATGATTGTTTACATGACGCTTCTATGATTTTTACATGACGCTTCTATGATTGTTTCATGACGCTTCTATGATTGTTTACATGACGCTTCTATGATTTTTACGTGACGCTTCTATGATTGTTTATATGACGCTTCTATGATTGTTTACATGACGCTTCTATGATTGTTTCATGACGCTTCTATGATTGTTTACATGACGCTTCTATGATTTTTTACATGACGCTTCTATGATTGTTTACATGACGCTTCTATGATTTTTTACATGACGCTTCTATGATTGTTTCATGACGCTTCTATGTTGTTTACATGACGCTTCTATGATTGTTTAAATGACGCTTGAATGATATTTTACATGACGCTTTTATGATTTTTACTTCGCGCTTCTATGATTGTTTACATGACGCTTCTATGATTTTTACATGACGCTTCTATGATTGTTTCATGACGCTTCTATGATTGTTTACATGACGCTTCTATGATTTTTACATGACGCTTCTATGATTGTTTATATGACGCTTCTATGATTGTTTACATGACGCTTCTATGATTGTTTCATGACGCTTCTATGATTTTTACATGACGCTTCTATGATTGTTTACATGACGCTTCTATGATTGTTTACATGACGCTTCTATGATTTTTACATGACGCTTCTATGATTGTTTCATGACGCTTCTATGCTTGTTTACATGACGCTTCTATGATTGTTTAAATGACGCTTGAATGATATTTTACATGACGCTTTTATGATTTTTACTTCGCGCTTCTATGATTGTTTACATGACGCTTCTATGATTGTTTACATAACGCTTCTATGATTGTTTACATGACGCTTCTATGATTTTTACATGACGCTTCTACGATTGTTTATATGACGCTTCTATGATTGTTTACATGACGCTTCTATGATTGTTTCATGACGCTTCTATGATTTTTACATGACGCTTCTATGATTTTTACACGACGCTTCTATGCTTGTTTCATGACGCTTCTATGATTTTTACATGACGCTTCTATGATTGTTTACATGACGCTTCTATGATTTTTACATGACGCTTCTATGATTTTTACATGACGCTTCTATGATTGTTTACATGACGCTTCTATGATTTTTACATGACGCTTCTATGATTGTTTACATGACGCTTCTATGATTGTTTACATGACGCTTCTATGATTTTTTACATGGCGCTTCTATGATTGTTTACATGACGCTTCTATGATTGTTTCATGACGCTTCTATGATTGTTTAAATGACGCTTGAATGATATTTTACATGACGCTTTTATGATTTTTACATGGCGCTTTTATGATTGTTTACATGACGCTTCTATGATTGTTTACATGACGCTTCTATGATTGTTTACATGACGCTTCTATGATTTTTACATGACGCTTCTATGATTGTTTACATGACGCTTCTATGATTTTTACATGACGCTTCTATGATTGTTTATATGACGCTTCTATGATTGTTTACATGACGCTTCTATGATTTTTACACGACGCTTCTATGATTGTTTACATGACGCTTCTATGATTGTTTACATGACGCTTCTATGATTGTTTACATGACGCTTCTATGATTTTTACATGACGCTTCTATGATTGTTTCATGACGCTTCTATGATTGTTTACATGACGCTTCTATGATTTTTACATGACGCTTCTATGATTGTTTATATGACGCTTCTATGATTGTTTACATGACGCTTCTATGATTGTTTCATGACGCTTCTATGATTTTTACATGACGCTTCTATGATTTTGACATGACGCTTCTATGATTGTTTACATGGCGCTTCTATGATTTTTACATGACGCTTCTATGATTGTTTCATGACGCTTCTATGCTTGTTTACATGACGCTTCTATGATGTTTAATGACGCTTGAATGATATTTTACATGACGCTTTATGATTTTTACTTGCGCTTCTATGATTGTTTACATGACGCTTCTAGGATTGTTTACATGACGCTTCTATGATTGTTTACATAACGCTTCTAGGATTGTTTACATGACGCTTCTATGATTTTTACATGACGCTTCTACGATTGTTTATATGACGCTTCTATGATTGTTTACATGACGCTTCTATGATTGTTTCATGACGCTTCTATGATTTTTACATGACGCTTCTATGATTTTTACACGACGCTTCTATGATTGTTTCATGACGCTTCTATGATTTTTACATGACGCTTCTATGATTGTTTACATGACGCTTCTATGATTTTTACATGACGCTTCTATGATTTTTACATGACGCTTCTATGATTTTTTACATGACGCTTCTATGCTTTTTACATGACGCTTCTATGATTTTTTACATGACGCTTCTATGATTGTTTCATGACGCTTCTATGATTTTTACATGACGCTTCTATGATTGTTTACATTCTTCTATGCTTGTTTACATGACGCTTCTATGATTGTTTACATGACGCTTTTATGATTTTTTACATGACGCTTCTATGATTGTTTCATGACGCTTCTATGATTTTTACATGACGCTTCTATGATTGTTTACATTCTTCTATGCTTGTTTACATGACGCTTCTATGATTGTTTACATGACGCTTTTATGATTTTTACATGGCGCTTCTATGATTGTTTACATGACGCTTCTATGATTAATTACATGACGCTTCTAGGATTGTTTACATGACGCTTCTATGATTGTTTACATGACGCTTCTAGGATTGTTTACATGACGCTTCTAGGATTGTTTACATGACGCTTCTAGGATTGTTTACATGACGCTTCTAGGATTGTTTACATGACGCTTCTATGATTGTTTACATGACGCTTCTAGGATTTTTTACATGACGCTTCTAGGATTGTTTACATGACGCTTCTATGATTGTTTACATGACGCTTCTAGGATTGTTTACATAACGCTTCTAGGATTGTTTACATGACGCTTCTATGATTGTTTACATGACGCTTCTATGATTGTTTCATGACGCTTCTATGATTGTTTAAATGACGCTTGAATGATATTTTACATGACGCTTTTATGATTTTTACATGGCGCTTTTATGATTGTTTACATGACGCTTCCATGATTGTTTACATGACGCTTCTATGATTGTTTACATGACGCTTCTATGATTTTTACATGACGCTTCTATGATTGTTTCATGATGCTTCTATGATTGTTTACATGACGCTTCTATGATTTTTACATGACGCTTCTATGATTGTTTATATGACGCTTCTATGATTGTTTACATGACGCTTCTATGATTGTTTCATGACGCTTCTATGATTGTTTACATGACGCTTCTATGATTTTTTACATGGCGCTTCTATGATTGTTTACATGACGCTTCTATGATTGTTTCATGACGCTTCTATGATTGTTTAAATGACGCTTGAATGATATTTTACATGACGCTTTTATGATTTTTACATGGCGCTTCTATGATTGTTTACATGACGCTTCTATGATTGTTTACATGACGCTTCTATGATTGTTTACATGACGCTTCTATGATTTTTACATGACGCTTCTATGATTGTTTCATGACGCTTCTATGATTGTTTACATGACGCTTCTATGATTTTTACATGACGCTTCTATGATTGTTTATATGACGCTTCTATGATTGTTTACATGACGCTTCTATGATTGTTTCATGACGCTTCTATGATTGTTTACATGACGCTTCTATGATTTTGACATGACGCTTCTATGATTGTTTACATGGCGCTTCTATGATTTTTACATGACGCTTCTATGATTGTTTCATGACGCTTCTATGCTTGTTTACATGACGCTTCTATGATTGTTTAAATGACGCTTGAATGATATTTTACATGACGCTTTTATGATTTTTACTTCGCGCTTCTATGATTGTTTACATGACGCTTCTAGGATTGTTTACATGACGCTTCTATGATTGTTTACATAACGCTTCTAGGATTGTTTACATGACGCTTCTATGATTTTTACATGACGCTTCTACGATTGTTTATATGACGCTTCTATGATTGTTTACATGACGCTTCTATGATTGTTTCATGACGCTTCTATGATTTTTACATGACGCTTCTATGATTTTTACACGACGCTTCTATGATTGTTTCATGACGCTTCTATGATTTTTACATGACGCTTCTATGATTGTTTACATGACGCTTCTATGATTTTTACATGACGCTTCTATGATTGTTTACATGACGCTTCTATGATTTTTACATGACGCTTCTATGATTGTTTACATGACGCTTCTATGATTGTTTACATGACGCTTCTATGATTTTTTACATGGCGCTTCTATGATTGTTTACATGACGCTTCTATGATTGTTTCATGACGCTTCTATGATTGTTTAAATGACGCTTGAATGATATTTTACATGACGCTTTTATGATTTTTACATGGCGCTTCTATGATTGTTTACATGACGCTTCTATGATTGTTTACATGACGCTTCTATGATTGTTTACATGACGCTTCTATGATTTTTACATGACGCTTCTATGATTGTTTCATGACGCTTCTATGATTGTTTACATGACGCTTCTATGATTTTGACATGACGCTTCTATGATTGTTTACATGGCGCTTCTATGATTTTTACATGACGCTTCTATGATTGTTTCATGACGCTTCTATGCTTCTTTACATGACGCTTCTATGATGTTTAATGACGCTTGAATGATATTTTACATGACGCTTTATGATTTTTACTTGGCGCTTCTATGATTGTTTACATGACGCTTCTAGGATTGTTTACATGACGCTTCTATGATTGTTTACATAACGCTTCTATGATTGTTTACATGACGCTTCTATGATTTTTACATGACGCTTCTACGATTGTTTATATGACGCTTCTATGATTGTTTACATGACGCTTCTATGATTGTTTCATGACGCTTCTATGATTTTTACATGACGCTTCTATGATTTTTACACGACGCTTCTATGATTGTTTCATGACGCTTCTATGATTTTTACATGACGCTTTTATGATTGTTTACATGACGCTTCTATGATTTTTACATGACGCTTCTATGATTTTTACATGACGCTTCTATGATTGTTTACATGACGCTTCTATGATTTTTACATGACGCTTCTATGATTTTTACATGACGCTTCTATGATTGTTTCATGACGCTTCTATGATTTTTACATGACGCTTCTATGATTGTTTACATTCTTCTATGCTTGTTTACATGACGCTTCTATGATTGTTTACATGACGCTTTTATGATTTTTTACATGACGCTTCTATGATTGTTTCATGACGCTTCTATGATTTTTACATGACGCTTCTATGATTGTTTACATTCTTCTATGCTTGTTTACATGACGCTTCTATGATTGTTTACATGACGCTTTTATGATTTTTACATGGCGCTTCTATGATTGTTTACATGACGCTTCTATGATTAATTACATGACGCTTCTAGGATTGTTTACATGACGCTTCTATGATTGTTTACATGACGCTTCTAGGATTGTTTACATGACGCTTCTAGGATTGTTTACATGACGCTTCTAGGATTGTTTACATGACGCTTCTAGGATTGTTTACATGACGCTTCTATGATTGTTTACATGACGCTTCTAGGACTTTTTACATGACGCTTCTAGGATTGTTTACATGACGCTTCTATGATTGTTTACATGACGCTTCTAGGATTGTTTACATAACGCTTCTAGGATTGTTTACATGACGCTTCTATGATTGTTTACATGACGCTTCTATGATTGTTTCATGACGCTTCTATGATTGTTTAAATGACGCTTGAATGATATTTTACATGACGCTTTTATGATTTTTACATGGCGCTTTTATGATTGTTTACATGACGCTTCCATGATTGTTTACATGACGCTTCTATGATTGTTTACATGACGCTTCTATGATTTTTACATGACGCTTCTATGATTGTTTCATGATGCTTCTATGATTGTTTACATGACGCTTCTATGATTTTTACATGACGCTTCTATGATTGTTTATATGACGCTTCTATGATTGTTTACATGACGCTTCTATGATTGTTTCATGACGCTTCTATGATTGTTTACATGACGCTTCTATGATTTTTTACATGGCGCTTCTATGATTGTTTACATGACGCTTCTATGATTGTTTCATGACGCTTCTATGATTGTTTAAATGACGCTTGAATGATATTTTACATGACGCTTTTATGATTTTTACATGGCGCTTCTATGATTGTTTACATGACGCTTCTATGATTGTTTACATGACGCTTCTATGATTGTTTACATGACGCTTCTATGATTTTTACATGACGCTTCTATGATTGTTTCATGACGCTTCTATGATTGTTTACATGACGCTTCTATGATTTTTACATGACGCTTCTATGATTGTTTATATGACGCTTCTATGATTGTTTACATGACGCTTCTATGATTGTTTCATGACGCTTCTATGATTGTTTACATGACGCTTCTATGATTTTGACATGACGCTTCTATGATTGTTTACATGGCGCTTCTATGATTTTTACATGACGCTTCTATGATTGTTTCATGACGCTTCTATGCTTGTTTACATGACGCTTCTATGATTGTTTAAATGACGCTTGAATGATATTTTACATGACGCTTTTATGATTTTTACTTCGCGCTTCTATGATTGTTTACATGACGCTTCTAGGATTGTTTACATGACGCTTCTATGATTGTTTACATAACGCTTCTAGGATTGTTTACATGACGCTTCTATGATTTTTACATGACGCTTCTACGATTGTTTATATGACGCTTCTATGATTGTTTACATGACGCTTCTATGATTGTTTCATGACGCTTCTATGATTTTTACATGACGCTTCTATGATTTTTACACGACGCTTCTATGATTGTTTCATGACGCTTCTATGATTTTTACATGACGCTTCTATGATTGTTTACATGACGCTTCTATGATTTTTACATGACGCTTCTATGATTGTTTACATGACGCTTCTATGATTTTTACATGACGCTTCTATGATTGTTTACATGACGCTTCTATGATTGTTTACATGACGCTTCTATGATTTTTTACATGGCGCTTCTATGATTGTTTACATGACGCTTCTATGATTGTTTCATGACGCTTCTATGATTGTTTAAATGACGCTTGAATGATATTTTACATGACGCTTTTATGATTTTTACATGGCGCTTCTATGATTGTTTACATGACGCTTCTATGATTGTTTACATGACGCTTCTATGATTGTTTACATGACGCTTCTATGATTTTTACATGACGCTTCTATGATTGTTTCATGACGCTTCTATGATTGTTTACATGACGCTTCTATGATTTTTACATGACGCTTCTATGATTGTTTATATGACGCTTCTATGATTGTTTACATGACGCTTCTATGATTGTTTCATGACGCTTCTATGATTGTTTACATGACGCTTCTATGATTTTGACATGACGCTTCTATGATTGTTTACATGGCGCTTCTATGATTTTTACATGACGCTTCTATGATTGTTTCATGACGCTTCTATGCTTGTTTACATGACGCTTCTATGATTGTTTAAATGACGCTTGAATGATATTTTACATGACGCTTTTATGATTTTTACTTCGCGCTTCTATGATTGTTTACATGACGCTTCTAGGATTGTTTACATGACGCTTCTATGATTGTTTACATAACGCTTCTAGGATTGTTTACATGACGCTTCTATGATTTTTACATGACGCTTCTACGATTGTTTATATGACGCTTCTATGATTGTTTACATGACGCTTCTATGATTGTTTCATGACGCTTCTATGATTTTTACATGACGCTTCTATGATTTTTACACGACGCTTCTATGATTGTTTCATGACGCTTCAATGATTTTTACATGACGCTTCTATGATTGTTTACATGACGCTTCTATGATTTTTACATGACGCTTCTATGATTTTTACATGACGCTTCTATGATTGTTTACATGACGCTTCTATGATTTTTTACATGACGCTTCTATGATTGTTTACATGACGCTTCTATGATTTTGACATGACGCTTCTATGATTGTTTACATGGCGCTTCTATGATTTTTACATGACGCTTCTATGATTGTTTCATGATGCTTCTATGCTTGTTTACATGACGCTTCTATGATTGTTTAAATGACGCTTGAATGATATTTTACATGACGCTTTTATGATTTTTACTTGGCGCTTCTATGATTGTTTACATGACGCTTCTAGGATTGTTTACATGACGCTTCTAGGATTGTTTACATAACGCTTCTAGGATTGTTTACATGACGCTTCTATGATTTTTACATGATGCTTCTACGATTGTTTATATGACGCTTCTATGATTGTTTACATGACGCTTCTATGATTGTTTCATGACGCTTCTATGATTTTTACATGACGCTTCTATGATTTTTACACGACGCTTCTATGATTGTTTCATGACGCTTCTATGATTTTTACATGACGCTTTTATGATTGTTTACATGACGCTTCTATGATTTTTACATGACGCTTCTATGATTTTTACATGACGCTTCTATGATTGTTTACATGACGCTTCTATGATTTTTACATGACGCTTCTATGATTTTTTACATGACGCTTCTATGATTTTTACACGACGCTTCTATGATTGTTTACATGACGCTTCTATGATTGTTTACATGACGCTTCTATGATTTTTACAAGACGCTTCTATGATTTTTTACATGACGCCTTTAGTCCTTTATTGTTTTTTTAATAAAAGCTTTTAATAAAAAAATTTTCACTACTAAGATTCGAACCCAGGTCACTGCATTAGCAGTCCAGTCTGTTCACTTCTAGGCTAGATCTTATTGAATTATAAATGAAATTGTAGCACTTATATAATTCAACACTCACTCACAAAGCAGTTATGACATAATCAATTTCCCAGGCAAGTCAGCATCAGTCTCAATTAAAGTTGAGAATATGGTTATGCAATCTAAATCAAGTCTGGTGCTACGCTTCCACACTGCATTTTCAATACTATGACGCAATTCAAGTTGGAGTTACAATTCAGTTATGATGCAATCTATTTCAGAATCAGATTCAACCAGTCAATTTTTCTCTTAGCATTCTTACAATGCATTTCAAGTCGAAAAGTTTGCTTGACCTTTGCAAAAAAGCATGTTTTTCGAATATTTAATCGCTTTAACATGGAGCAATTTCTTAGCCAAGATGCATGTACCGTCAGGGGAAAATTTCTGATCAAACAGTGCAAGTCTCATGAAAATCGGTTAAGCCATTTTTTCTCTAACCGATTACAAGCAAGCAAGCAAGATTTTCATTTTTAGTACATATATATAGGATGGGTCAATGAAGAATTGTGTCAAGTTTGAAGTCAATCGCTTTACGTGGAGAAAACTTATGGCAGCTGAAAGTTAGTCAATTTTGAAACCCTTTTACACATCTGGGCCCAGATTGGTATCGGGAAAGAGAGGCAGGCGGGCAGAGGTTGGGGTGGTTGCTACGCTGAAAAAAACAGCCTAACTTTAAAAGTGCACAGCACCGCTCAGGATTAACTTTGAGACTCGAAATTTTACATGATTGTGCCAAAATAGTTAAAGATTGTCTGTGTCAAATTTGAAGAGGATCAGTAGAAGTAGAGCGGCGCTATGGAGGATTTAGTAAAAAAATCGCGCGTTTTGAGCAGTTTTTTGCACTTTTAGGTAGGAAGACTCAAAGTTAGGAAATTTTAAGGTAGCCTAAGACATTCTACGTAGTGAGTTTAGGGCGGGTGCAAAATTTGGTGGCATTCGGTCGGGCGGTTTGGGAGTCCATAGCGAAGTAATTTGTCCACAGACAGACAGACAGACAGACAGAGTTTTGATTTTTATAGGTAGAGATATATTCCTTAAAAAATAGTATACCAGCAACTCTACCACATTCCAGATCATGTAGTATATGCCATAAAATTTAAGCATGCATTGGCCTTGCATGCCAGAAATAGGCATACACAGTTGGCATGCATCATTCTAGAGAAAATACATCTAGCATGCACTTTAAAGAATCACACAGAAGAGTTATTGAGAAGAAGAAAAAAAAGTAAATTTTTAAGTGTAAATTTTATCACTTTACAGGTTTTTAAGCCTGTAATAAGGCATTTAAACAAATCTTTGTGTGTATCAATCCTATATACTAAAAATGAGTTGTCTGTATGTGGGTAGGTATGCAATAGATTTCAGAAAAAATGGCTCAACCGATTATCTTCAAACTTGCACCATTCGATCAGAAATTTTCCTGGGACAGTACATGCATCTTGGCTAAGAAATTGCTCAATGTTAAAGGGATTAAATATTCGAAAAACATCTTTTTTGCAAAGGTCAAGCAGCTCTTTTGACCTGAAATGCATTGTAAGAATACTAGAGAAAAAAACTAACTGACTGAATTCCAATTGTGATAAGGATTACATCACAAACAGTTGAAAACAGTGCCAAAGAAATGCACACAAAACTTGATTTAAATTGCGTAACAATATTGCTACGAGCTTGTAACTTAAATTGACACTGATACTAGCTGACTAAGAAATTGATTATGTCATAACTCTAACTGATTTGCTATAAGAATTTAATTATAAGGGCCACAATTCAAGTTCTCCAATTGGCTCATTCCATATAAGATGGACATATTTGGAAAATAGAAAAAAGTCAATATTTTTGCTTGCCATTGCCTAATTAGCCTATTTTTTACCAAATGTTTATATTGTGCAATATATACAATCTAAGAATAAAGGAATGGTAAAATGTTGGATTAGTATGTTATCAATTGGTAAAAAGTCATTTTTGTAAAAATTTGGACATTTTTCGAAGCAAAAGACATCATTAAGATTTTGTACCTTTTAAAAACAAATAGAAAGCTTTTGAAGGTTGAAACAAACTATAGATAAAAGTATAGTACTTGCATCATCAGATAAAAGCATTGGTGACCAAATAATCTATTATATTTTTAATGTATTAGTACCTCAAAGTTACTGAATTGACAGAAAAAATATGTTACGACCATAATGTTACGACCATAAGGCTGCCTTTTCTTTTGTATCTTTGTTGCCTTTTGAGTTTATATATTCTAATAAAAGAGTATGATTTCTAAAGATGTTCTTAGTCAAATTTTAAAAATGCATTGCAAAATATCAAAAATGAAAAATGTTATAAGACTTTTACCTTTTAGTTTCTATATGTCAAAAATCCTGTCGTTACGACCATAAGTGTCATTTAAGGTTTAATAGCATCTATACTAATGATGATATCTATATGAAACTCTATAAATATATTCTAGACAAAATAATCTTTCATTTAAAATATTGGTTTAGTATATTCTATTATTAGATTTCATTTTATAAGTAAAAATAACCTGTCATGTTACGACCATGCTTATATGGAATGAGCCAATTGACAAGAGATAGCATAGATGCAAACAGACTGGACTGCTAATGCAGCAACCTGGGTTCGAATCTTAGTAGTGCAAGAAGATTTTTTTATTCAAAAACCTTAAAAACACAAAATGCTAAACACAAAAATGCACAATGTCAAACATTAAAGAGCCACCATGTCAAACATTAAAGAGCCACCATGTAAAACATAAAAGAGTCACCATGTCAAACATATATGTGACTCCATGTCAAACAGTAAAGAGCCACCATGTCAAGCATAAAAGAGCCACCATGTCGAACATAAAAGAACCACCATGTCAAACATAAAAGAGCCACCATGTCAAACATAAAAGAGCCACCATGTCAAACATAAAAGAGCCACCATGTCAAACATAAAAGAGCCACCATGTCAAACATTAAAGAGCTGCAATGTCAAACATTAAAGAGCCACCATGTCGAACATTAAAGAGCCACCATGTCTAACATTAAAGAGCCACCATGTCTAACATTAAAGAGCCACCATGTCGAACATTAAAGAGCCACCATGTCTAACATTATAGAGCCACCATGTCAAACATTAATGAGTCACCATGTCAAGTATATTTGTGACTCCATGTCAAACATAAAAGAGCCACCATGAAGAACATTAAAGAGCCATCATGTCTAACATTAAAGAGCCACCATGTCAAACATATATGTGACTCCATGTCAAACAGTAAAGAGCCACCATGTCAAACATATATGTGTAATAGGCCGCATTTTATTAGTTTCTAGGAAAATTGTATTTTGAAAACATAACTATTGTTTTACTGTACAAATATGTTGAATATTTTTTATATATTGTATATTTTGCATATTACGAATATTATAGTTTGTTTTAAAACATTCTAAAATTTTTGCTATAAAAGGAAGCCCACTAGAGGCTAAGAATAATAAACTCTTTGCTCTGCTTTGAGCTCGCGCTTGAATATTACAAGCTTAACCAGACAAATTCAGACTGAGTTTAAGAATTGTTCCAGTATTACTCATTTTTAGTAGTAGATACTAGTATAGGAATTGCCCCAAGGTTGGGAGTACAATCTGTTCTCAGAGGACGAGATAACCAGATCTAGGATCTGAGAAACCCTAGACTTAGGAGTCTAGTAACCCGCCTATAGAAGGCAGAAATCCTATCACGGGGTAGAGAAATCCAGGCTTAGAGTCTGAGAAACCCGCCTCAGGGCCAAATACCCAGCAAAGTGTGCTGTGACCCTCTGATCCCGGCAATGCCCGGACTGAGAGAAACCCTCCTAGAGGAGTGAATTGGGGATACATAGAGTTAGAGGATTAGTGCCAGAAGACCGCTCAGGCCCGAAAGTACAATAAAAGTACATACGCTACCAATAAAAGTACATACGCTACCAATAAAAGTATATACACTACCAATAAAAGTACATACGCTACCAATAAAAGTACAGACGCTACCAATAAAAGTACATACGCTACCAATAGAAGTACAGACGCTACCAATAAAAGTACATACGCTACCAATAGAAGTACATGCACTACGAGTAAAGGTCAAGTAATAACCAGCAATATTAACAAAAAGGAATAACCCCTGCAACAGCTTGGTGGCAGCTAGTAAGGCTAGCAAAAGAATAATTAAGAGCCCTGGGACATATGTGACTCCATGTCAAACAGTAAAGAGCCACCATGTCAAGCATAAAAGAGCCACCATGTCGAATATAAAAGAACCACCATGTCAAACATTAAAGAGCCACTATGTCAAACATTAAAGAGACACCATGTCAGACATTAAAAAAACCCGAATCAAACATAAGAGAGCCACCATGTAGAACATAAAAGAGCCACCATGTCAAACATTAAAGAGCCACCATGTCAAACAATAAAAGATACACAATTTCAAACGTAAAAGTAAGTGTCATGCCAATTTTAAAGGAGCCACTATAGAGCTAAGGAAATTGTTGCATTAGCTACTTATTGTTTGGTAGATGCTTACTATTTGGGGATGCTTGCTATCTAGGGGATGCTTGCTATCCGAAAGGGGGGATGCTTCCTATCTAGGGAATGCTTGCTATTTGGGGGATGCTTGCTATCTGGGGGATGCTTGCTATCTGGGGGATGCTTGCTATCTAGGGGATGCTTGCAATCTAGGGGATGCTTACTATCTAAGGGATGCTTACTGTCTTGGGATGATTTCTTTTTGCATTACACTTTATTTGAGCAGTTTGTTTGTCATCTTTGTGAAGGCTTTATTTGGCTGTCTTTTTGTTACTTATAAAGAACAGAGATTCTATCCAGATTTCCCCCAACCGGGAGGGGGGGGTGAAGATTGCTAGTTTTTTACTATAATTATAAATAGTATTGTAAAAAAAAGTAGAAAAATTAACCAAATTATTTGTCAAAAGGGTCTATTATGCAATAAAAAAGGTCATTTATTGTTGCAACACTGGTGGAGTTTTAAGAATGGGCATGCACTTAATTTTTTTGGCGTGCATTTGAAACTATTGAAACTATTGCTTAGGCACCATAGTCAGGAAGGTGGCCTCTAAGGGGGAAAATTCCCGCGCACACATTGGCGCATAAGCGCGGCACACATAAGGGGTCCTTGGCACACAATCATGGCGCACACTGATGTCCCTAGTGCATGCGGCGCATAATTGCGGCGCATAAGGTCCCTGACATGCATGAAAATTGTAAAGCAAATTAACAATTTTATGTAAAATAAAAGAGATTTGTATAGTCTAAAAAGTCAGTGATAAACTTTTTGCTTCTTTAAAATTAACAGTAAATAAAATTAGTATAAATTATTGCTAAAAACATCAATTTTGCAAAACATTTTAAAAAGGTTTTTCATACGAAGGCCTTTCTTAGAAAACTCTACTTGTGAAGAGTGGCGCACAGATGGCGCACAAATGGCACATAGACAGCGCACAAATTGTCCCAAAAAATTATTCCGGCACACACTGTGCCACCTTCCTGACTATGGCTTAGGTATGCTGCGTGCACCTAGCATGATCGGTGACTGTGGCAACTCTGGACTTGGCATAATTTTTTTTTAATTTTACATTGGCATTGAATTGAAAAAACATGATTTTTTATTCTGGTGTACACCAGATTCTGGTGCCATGATCTAGATTATGGTGGCTAAGTTGGCTATATGTTAAACATATTTGATTGGAAAATCAATATTAGTTGTTACTATCATAATTTTTTCTTCATTATCTTCTTACTATCTTAAATATGATAGCAACTGAAACAAAATACATAAATACATAAAAAGCAACTTAAGTTAACCTTTAGCCTCGACTTAACAAGCCTTAAAAACAGATTACTAATACTAATAGTACTAATAGTGATACTAAATCATACTGATAATGATAATCATATATCAAACAATAAAATTTATTGAAATACTTACAAAGTAAAACATTTTAAGTAATTTTTAATACGTTTAAGTATTAATAGTCAGTGGTAGCAGTGACGTCCTACTAGAAGCCTGGAAGGGTGCTGACTATTTCAGCGAAAAAAATGACAACTTACAATTTAAAATTACGCCGGATTCTGGGAAACCAAATCGAAATGCGATGCAGTTAAGCTGTTCCATTTTAAACAAACAGACACTAAAAAAATGCAAAGATTTTTTATTCTATTAAGGTAAAACTTCAATTGCAGAATGTAAAAAAGAACGATGATTGCAAAAGACATTGAGGTAAACTGCGATTTCGTCAGCTGGCGCAATTCGTCAACCAAATTTTTTTAATTATAACCGCTGGATTTAATGATGGCAACGTGATGCGAGCAAGTTCCTATTTTTGTCCAAAAATTTGTGTTTTCTGCATAAAACACGTACGTAGGCGACACGATGGGGGATTAATACTGCGCAATATTGCGTAATGTGACCATTAAGTGGTCCTTGCAAAAAAGTTATAGGTAAATTTTTTTGCAAATTAAAAAGTTACAAATTACAAAGTCACAAACAGCTTTCAATTGCTGCAAGTTTCAAATCGATTTAATTGGGCCTTTTCATATTACCAATTCCAGAACCAGAATCGGTTCGGAATTCCAAGAAAAACAGCAGTATAACTATTAAACTCTGTTAACATTTGACTGCCTTAACAACCTAACTTAGCACAATTTTTCACTTTCTTCTTGGTTTTTTTTATTCAATAATAAAAACTTTATAGCACGTATCTCCCTCTAGTTATGGAGACAAAAAGTTATACTTCACAAATTGGTTCTGGTTCTGGAACCAGAGCAAGCAATATGAAAAGGCCCATTAACGTAATGCCATGCCAAAATCGGTAAATCAAATTTTCCTAAATCGATCAAATCAATCATAAAGTCCTGTACGGTGATCATCAATTAAGCGCAGAGGAGAAAAATTTAACATTTTTCCTATTGAGTTTAAAGACTGGTTCTGCTTTTTCGTAAATGTAAAATTACGCATTTGCCACTTGTTTATAAACTATTACGGATTTTAAAAGTCCAAATTCATAGAACTTGCCCAAATTCATCTATTTTACTTACAGTAGTTATTCCCACCATTGACGATCGATGATCGATGTTAGGCCAACTTTTGTACGCATATTTTATGCCTTCTCATTATAGAACTATCATCAATTGATTTTGTTACTGTGATTTCCTCTATGGATGTTGTTTAACATTACCTTTCAATTTTTTCATGGATGATAATGGCTTTGTTTTAGCTGACTTTAAAAGAGAAACAACTGTTTCCAATCGATCACTTGGTTTGTCCTCGTCAGAACCGCGATTTTCAAAGTATCAGCCATTTGTTAGTACCCAAGGTATTACGCAATCAAGCAATACAATGAACCCTGGTGACTTGCCTGATGCAAGGTTTGCAGCTGCAACGTCTTATCAGCACAGTAGTGTTGGTGTTCCATATGATTCTGGATTGCGGCAATCAGGACAAGTAGGATCTAGGTCAAGGCATGCTGAATGGGATTCAGGAAGTGGAACACGAGAACCTGATTACCTAATGGACTCATCAGCTCGCAGTCATATTCATCGACGACGGGACCACTCTGGTAGGCCTCATTCAAGAAATAGAAATATATCTGGTACTGGACTTGGAACAACAGTGCATCCTCATATTGGTTCTGCTAGTTCTGCTTCTGGTTGGGATTCATTTTCTGACAAAGGTAAGTAGCATTGTTTATGTTTTGCTTGGCTAAAAATCAAAGCCTTTGTCTTCTTAGGATCTAAATCCAATATAAGCAACTTAGTCTTATTATTTATTAAAGAAAATTAAAGAGAAATGTATAACTGCATCATTGTGTTGTATCATCAACTAGTGTTCTATTATAATTGTCTATGCCTATGGTTAAAGGAAAAGTTTGGGGTAATAGGCAGGCCTACATTTAAAAAATTAGTTATAGACCATATTGCAGAAGGTTTTCTGTGTATACCACACTTTTTTTCATTGAATTTTCAAATGTATGCCAACAAATTTTACATGAATGCCAACTTTCTTAATGTGCACCAACAAAAACAAAAACAGAAATTAAACATAACTAGAAGTCAGAATCAGAACAGTACATTATAATTATAAATGGTTTAATGGTACAAAAATTGATGAATATTTAATTTTAAATTTAAATTTAAATTACAAAAATTTGATAATGACATGACAATTTTTGTGACAATTCTGGTAATTAAAATGATTAATTTTTAGATTTTTAGATTTGCTAATTTGCTCATTTTAGATTTTTAAATGACCAGAAAGCAGAAAAAAAGGGTTTTGAAATAACTTAACATAGAAAAATGCACGAAAAAATTCTTTATATTAATTTGTACGTTAGTTGTGTATGCCATACTATACGCCACAGAACTCAAGTGTATGTTGGAAAATTCTGGCTATAGGTTATAGATTTTAACTAAAGATCATACTTAGTTGCTGGTAGCTATGGTTAAAAATTATAGAGATTTAGAGCACCTTATGTAATTTTTTGTAGTAGGCCAAATACAAATCATAAGAATTATGCTTAAATTATTTTAAATTACAAAATATCTTCATTAGGGTATTCTTTGCTAGATACAAAAAATTTGCCTAAATAAATAGTTAAATATACTGTAGCAAATATAAATTTGCTATTGTTTAGGCCTATCTAGATGTCATTTTAATGGCAATTTTGTTAATTTCTAATACACTATAGAAAAATTCAAAATAAAGAGATTTGATAATCTAAAACAATAATATTACTATTTTATAATAATAATAATACTATTTTATAGCTATACTATAATAGCTGCATACAACTGTGTAATCAAAAATGAAAGTCTATGCCTCAAGATTGTAGATTACAATTTTTGTCTATGGCAAAAAGACTCAAAAAAGTTTAAAATTTTGAAGGCTTTTAAACTTCTGCTACTAAATTTGGCTACTTCTCATAAAGGCCCACTCTTTCTGCTTTCTATGGGGAAAGTTGCTTGGGAATAATCTTGCAGTTTTGAGCTGCATAGCATTCCTGGTTAAAGTTGCAATTTCTGACTGATGTGGCCACAGAATATTCTGTGAAAGTGGCTCGATTTTTTCTGACTGAGACTATGGATGGTGCAAAAATGTTGGAGTTTTTTGGGAAAAGGAAATTAACAAAACTGGTGCATCACTGTGGGAAGGGTATCCAGATAAATGGCAGCTTTGTAAAGCTCACTGAAATTGCTAAAGAAATAAAAAATGGTGCCAGATTTTTGACTTGATGAACATGTTCAAACTTGGTTACTTTTGCCATAGACAAAAATCGTTATTTAAAATTTTGAGGCATGATCTTTCATTTACAATTATACAGTTGTGTGCAGCTATATTAGGCTTAAAATAAAGCTATTAGTTGTTCATATGTATAAATTTTTTAGGTGGAAATTCATTTATCCAATCAAAAGTTATATCAAAATTCTTGTTACTTTTGAAACACCCCTTGTACAATCTATAAAGTTCAAGTATATTATGGCAAACTATTACATAAATGTATTCAAAATTTTTAGACAAGTATTATGATAATATGATCCATCTTGATTTATTTTACTTAGCTATTGGGAAAAAAACAAGTAATAAAATAGATTTTTCACATTCATAATTTTGATTCAAACTATATGTCAGCATTGTCAATAGATTTTTCTTTACCTAACAAGTCTTTTTAGCATGCATGCTTTATGTATTTTTAAATACAGCTAATGAAATTTAATGAAATGGATTTTCCAAAATGGAAGAAGTATGCCAGCTTAACAAAATGGATAACAGTTTCATTAAGTGAATAAAAGTGTTGTAGAGAATTTTTCTATTATTTTTAGATTAGTTTTTTTAGGCATCATAAACTGGGGCACCAAATAGCAAAGTAGAGCAGCCAAATGCCAGGTGCTGAAAGCATGCATCTTTTAAAAACCTTAGCGTTGAGTAATTTCTAGATATTTTCATTTTCTTTTAATAGAAATGTTAATAGTATGACTTTCATCATTTTTATAGTAATTGGCAAAGTATATTTCATGGGTTTATTACAAAGATTGTTTATAATGTTTTATGCTATAAGTTTTATAGTGAATTAATTACTCTTAACTAGATTTTTATAACTAAAAGCCTTGAAATAGACAGATAAAATATCAACAAATAGGAAATGTTTTTTTATTTAATTGTAGTTTTTTATAATCTTATTAAATAGCAATAAATAAGCTATCTCCACCTTTTATCTTTCCTAATTTAGAGCAATACCAGTCCTATGCCTCACTTGGAGTTGGCTTTGCCAGGTTTGTTTCAGTTTGTTTTTACTTTCATTGTTTCAAATAGAACAGTACTAATGTAATCAATTGTGAGCCAATTTCTAATTTTAGTCTGGTTGCAGAAACACTGCTGTCTCATCCATGTATTGTGCTCAGGCGGCAGTGTCAGGTAAGATTTCCCTGTTTAGTTAAATCTACTACATCATTTGTGCTTTTGGTTTTTTATGTCATTTTTATGTAGACTTCATAATCTGTTGAATTCATTCAGCATCCATATACTGATCCAAATTGCAGGTGATGAATGATGGCCAGAGCTACCACCTGTTGCCATTCAGCCTTGTACCTGTCATATACAATCTGCACAAGACACAGGTTTGTGCATTCAAACTCTAGTTCTAGGCCATTCACCGTCCCCACTGCCACCGTCCACTGATCCACCGTCCTCACTGCCAGCTGATCCATCGTCCCCAGTGCCAGCTGATCCACCGTCCCCACTGCCAGCTGATCCACCGTCCCCAGTGCCAGCTGATCCACCGTCCCCAGTGCCAGCTGATCCATCGTCCCCACTGCCACCGTCCACTGATCCTCCGTCCCCACTGCCACCGTCCACTGATCCCCCGTCCCCACTGCCACCGTCCACTGATCCACCGTCCCCACTGCCACCGTCCACTGATCCACCGTCCTCACTGCCAGCTGATCCATCGTCCCCAGTGCCAGCTGATCCACCGTCCCCACTGCCAGCTGATCCACCGTCCCCAGTGCCAGCTGATCCACCGTCCCCACTGCCAGCTGATCCGTCCCCACTGCCAGCTGATCCATCGTCCCCACT
This sequence comes from Macrostomum lignano, assembly GCA_002269645.1. Taxonomy (NCBI): domain Eukaryota; kingdom Metazoa; phylum Platyhelminthes; family Macrostomidae; genus Macrostomum; species Macrostomum lignano. The sequence continues at coordinate 39,186 of NIVC01000821.1, read as the reverse complement.
GCCACCGTCCACTGATCCACCGTCCCCACTGCCACCGTCCACTGATCCACCGTCCTCACTGCCAGCTGATCCACCATCCCCAGTGCCAGCTGATCCACCGTCCCCAGTGCCAGCTGATCCACCGTCCCCAGTGCCAGCTGATCCACCGTCCCCAGTGCCAGCTGATCCACCGTCCCCAGTGCCAGCTGATCCATCGTCCCCACTGCCACCGTCCTCACTGCCAGCTGATCCACCGTCCCCAGTGCCAGCTGATCCACCGTCCCCAGTGCCAGCTGATCCACCGTCCCCAGTGCCAGCTGATCCACCGTCCCCACTGCCAGCTGATCCACCGTCCCTACTGCCAGCTGATCCACCGTCCCCACTGCCAGCTGATCCACCGTCCCCAGTGCCAGCTGACCCGCCATCCCACTGATGTTTTCCTACTCCCTCGCACCTCAGGGCATCGCCTGCCTATGGAAAGGCATTGGTAGCGTCTTCATAGTGCGCGGCCTTCATCTGGTCACGGAGAATGTTGTCAGTGAAATCACGCACTTTCCCAAGTAAGTTTGGCGCTGCTGACTTCTATCGCAGCGCTCGATGCAATTGCTCCTATATAGTGTACTGCTAGCTTGAAGTCCGTAGTCTCGTGATACGTGATACTTCCATATACTAAAAATGGTATGTCGGTATGTGTGTGATCGATTTTAGCAGGTGATACCCTTCCCTAGCAGGTGATACCCTTCCCTTAGCAGGTGATACCCTTCCCTAGCAGGTGATACCCTTCCCTTAGCAGGTGATACCCTTCCCTTAGCAGGTGATACCCTTCCCTTAGCAGGTGATACCCTTCCCTTAGCAGGTGATACCCTTCCCTAGCAGGTGATACCCTTCCCTTAGCAGGTGATACCCTTCCCTTAGCAGGTGATACCCTTCCCTTAGCAGGTGATACCCTTCCCTTAGCAGGTGATACCCTTTAAGTAGCAGGTGATACCCTTCAAGTAGCAGGTAATACCCTTTAAGTAGCAGGTGATACCCTTTAAGTAGCAGGTGATACCCTTCAAGTAGCAGGTGATACCCTTCACTTAGCAGGTGATACCCTTCACTTAGCAGATGATACCCTTCCCTTAGCAGGTGATACCCTTCCCTTAGCAGGTGATACCCTTCCCTAGCAGGTGATACCCTTCCCTTAGCAGGTGATACCCTTCCCTTAGCAGGTGATACCCTTCCCTTAGCAGGTGATACCCTTCCCTTAGCAGGTGATACCCTTTAAGTAGCAGGTGATACCCTTCAAGTAGCAGGTAATACCCTTTAAGTAGCAGGTGATACCCTTTAAGTAGCAGGTGATACCCTTCAAGTAGCAGGTGATACCCTTCACTTAGCAGGTGATACCCTTCACTTAGCAGATGATACCCTTCACTTAGCAGATGATACCCTTCACTTAGCAGATGATACCCTTCACTTAGCAGATGATACCCTTCACTTAGCAGATGATACCCTTCCCTTAGCAGGTGATACCCTTCCCTTAGCAGGTGATATCCTTCCCGTAACAGATGATACCCTTCCTTTAGCAGGTGATACCCTTCCCTTAGCAGATGATACCCTTCCTTTAGCAGGTAATACCCTTACTTAGCAGGTGATACCCTACTTAGCAGGTGATACCCTACTTAGCAGGTGATACCCTTACTTAGCAGGTGATACCCTTACTTAGCAGGTGATTGGTTCACAGCAAGAGAAACGGTGATTATTTGGTAGCCCAGCTTCTAAGCGGCGCACTCACTAATTTCCCGTCACCACCAGAGAGGTGAACCGGCACAGCTCCGCAAAGAAGCTGGCTCAGCACCTTTGCCTCAAGGCCGCCACCTGGGCTCTCGTGGCGCCATTCTACGCAGCCTCTCTGGTGGAAACTGTGCAGTCGGACATCGCCTCGGACAGTCCGGGCGTCCTGGACTGCCTGAAGGAGGGCCTGGCCCGCCTGCTGGTGTTCTCAACCCCGCCGACCGCCTCCTCTAACCTGCTGCCGTTCTGGAAGCTCGTGCCGCCGGTTGTGTGCCTGGGGGCCGCCTCCTACGCAATCCGGGCGCTCGCCAACTACGCCGTGATGCGCTCGGCCGAGCGGGACGGCTCCACCGACCGGGCCGCTCGCTACAGGGGCTACCGCGGGCGCAGCACCGAGGTGAGACTGGGCCTCTCCTGCAGTCCCTCTGCCGCATCCTCAACAGCCTGGGATTCCCTGGCGATTCCTGGAATTCCAGGTGGCAGGGCCAGCTTGCCATTCTGCTTCTTTGAGGAGTGAAGCGTTGTTTGCGGGAAGGTTACTGTGAGGTATTTGTATGGGGAATGCCAGTCAGCTGTCTTTGTAGTGCGTCGCCCTCATCAGACTCAAAGTACCGAATTTAATCCACAGGATTGATGAATTAGGCGGGCGGAAATGATGCCGACAGCAAGTTGGAGCTGGCATTCAGCTTGGCCATGTAGTTTGAACAATCGCTTCATCAAGAGCAAATAGTCCTAATTTAAAGCTTTTATGGTGCATAGAAGCTCATAGCTTGGAATTATCGCTCCCAAAGTTACGTATAATTTGTCTCGCAAAACTTTTATCGCTATGCACGATAGTAAGAGTACTCAATGTAGAATAGTTATCGCCATGTGTGATGGTAAAAGTACTCAATGTAGTTATCGCCATGCGTGATGGTACAAGTAACTCAATGTAGTTATCGCCATGCGTGATGGTACAAGTAACTCAATGTAGTTATCGCCATGCGTGATGGTACAAGTAACTCAATGTAGTTATCGCCATGCGTGATGGTACAAGTAACTCAATGTAGTTATCGCCATGCGTGATGGTACAAGTAACTCAATGTAGTTATCGCCATGCGTGATGGTACAAGTAACTCAATGTAGTTATCGCCATGCGTGATGGTACAAGTAACTCAATGTAGTTATCGCCATGCGTGATGGTACAAGTAACTCAATGTAGTTATCGCCATGCGTGATGGTACAAGTAACTCAATGTAGTTATCGCCGTATTCATTGCGTAATTTTGGAATTCAAGCTGACCTCTTCGTCAGATTATGGACTCCCAGTCCAAATATTCAGAGGTCCCTGGTGCTCAGCTGGCTAATAGTCAGTTGTCGGTGCCTTCTAATTGTTTGAATCCGTAAGCCTGGCTAATTCGTCAAATCAAGGTCATCCAACTGCCCCCCCCCAGGTGGACACCGAGCTGTACGAGCGCTTCTACCCCGAGCTGCTCAGCAGCTTTGTTGGCGCCCTGCTCTCCGACCTGCTGCTGTTCCCGCTGGAGACCCTCACACACCGGCTGTGCGTGCAGGGCACCCGCACCCTCATCGACAACATGGACACCGGCCTCGGCGTGGCCTCCCTCAGCACCACCCACACCGGCCTGCTGGACGCCTTTGTCACCACCGTCCGCCTGGAGTCGCCTGTCAGCCTCTATCGCGGCTTTGGCGCCCTTCTGCTGCAGTTTGGCGCCCATCTCTGCCTGCTGCGCGCCGCCAAGATGTCGTACGAGCGGCTGGTGACCGCCTGGGCCGGCGGCAGTGACCGCGTGGGCGTCGGTGGCCCGACGGACCCTGACTCGGAGTCCACTAGCAGCCGCAGCATCTTCTCCGATGTTGATGAGGTCGCCGCCGGTTTTCCTGCACAGTAGCCCACCTGAGCTTCTGTCGGTGAGCCATCGACTCGGGGAGTTTCGTTGTGGAGGGAGGTCGGCTGACACTCCCCACCAAAGTAGCTGACACTCACTAAAGTAGTTAAGGCCCTGATAGAAGTGGCTGGGACCCGTGCTGAAGTGGCTGGGACCCGTGCTGAAGTGGCTGGGACCCGTGCTGAAGTGGCTGAGACCCGTGATGAAGTGGCTGAGACCCGTGCTGAAGTGGCTGGGACCCTGCTGAAGTGGCTGAGACCCGTGCTGAAGTGGCTGATACCCGTGCTGAAGTGGCTGGGACCCCTGCTGAAGTGGCTGAGACCCGTGCTGAAGTGGCTGAGACCCGTGCTGAAGTGGCTGGGACCCCTGCTGAAGTGGCTGAGACCCGTGCTGAAGTGGCTGAGACCCGTGCTGAAGTGGCTGGGACCCGTGCTAGAGCAGTTGGAAACCAACTAAGCTGGGTATTTGAGGCCGTGTTGAAATAGTGGATTTGCAATTGCGCAGTGGGTAATCTGCAATCCTACAGACTATTTCCATTTCAATTTCTAGGTGTTGCGGTGGTCACCGTGGCAACGGACAGTGGGCGCCCATACGAATGCTTATTATCTGCTTGTTTTTACTCTGCCATGCTCATTCTGATTAGTGAGACTCAGCCCCGCAATTGATGCCTGCCCAGTGAAACACGCGAGTCACTGTTGCGGCCCCTCTGATTTCGGATCGCACCGGCAATCTTCTGTCTTTCGCTTCTCAACCAGATGACAATTAGATGAGAGCAAGTGTTCCATTTGCCACATACCAGCTAGTGGCAGGCTGCAGGCTCCACAACGATTTCATTCTTGTATCTGCTTACATCTGACTCGCTACTGAGAGTAACTGCCTGTAATCTGAGACTGCAAACTCTTTTGCACCTGCTTGCGTGTTTGCAAACTGCATTGCCAGCTTTTGTGTTCTGCTCGCCCATAGCCGCTACTGCAAGGCGCTGGCATTCCAGCTATTCAGCCATTGCTGCAGACAATTGGGGATTCGTTTTATGGCTGGCTGTGGGCGAGTTTTCGAATTTAGAAGAGTTTATAGAATTTCTGTATTTTGCTGCACCCCATTGTTACAGTAGTGATGTCTCCAAAGCGTTTTCTCTGTCTACCTGACTTAGCAGTTCGTGCACTTTTAATTTCTCTTTCGATGGATCGTTCGAACGCTGACTTGTATTTGTTGTGTCCAGTGTTTCTTATCCCATGATAAAAAAGCCCTTGCAGTTTTTTCTTATATCAGTAAATAAACCCTACTGAAAGTAGTAATTAGCGTACTTAGGCTTCGTTCGTTTGATTTGTATTCTGATTAAATATAAAACTTTTAGGCGCCAGTTCAGCCAGAAAGCATTCTGATAGGCTTGGCGCAGTCTGTGTTCTTCCAGAAATGCTCGCGCTGCTTTTTTGAAGACTTAATCCGTGCTGCATCTTAGCTAGAGGTCCTTGCGCTTTGGTGGCTCAATGCCAAATTAAAATTCACACAGTCAGCCCTTTTGTAATTGCTGCGTTGCTAATTACGAGGGACAAGTAGATTTGCCGGTTTATTTAAGCGCGCATATTACAGGGAAAATTTTTATTACGCGGGTACGTTATCAGCTATGCGGAACTGCATTTTGTACAAGTATTTTACTTCTGCCTGGGTTATACCTTGCAACTTGGGGGAAAATTCACTCACCGATGCTACACTGCATATTCAGGGAAAGTTATGGGGACCCCGGCCTTATTTGCATTGTGTTGTGATTGTTTGCTTTTAGTTATTTCCGTTGTACAGCAAAATGCAATCGAGTCTTTTGTGATTGCTGTCGGGTTTCTTTTGGGTAGACAGTTTGGGCATTTAAGCGGCATTTTAAACACTTTATTCTCTGTCTGCTTGAGCTCTGGAGGCGCCTCAGAGTCGCATTAGAAACGCAATAGCAAAATACCGTCGAACATCTCGGAAAAGATTTTAAACTCCCTGGGCATTTTAGTGTAGCGCCTCGTAACTTCAGGGAGCGCTGCAGATTGGCTTTTTGCTTCCCAGGTAGACTTAGCTTGTATTCCCCTCAGTCAGGCGGTCTCAAAAGCGACTCTGAGCTGCATGGCGGCTTCAGTCGCTGTCCAGCTGTCCCTCGGTCTTCTCCTTGCTGACCTTGAGCAGCACGTGCCAGTTGCAGATCTGTTCGCCTTTTGAGTCGCGCATGTCGCCCCAGTGATCCAGAGCCTCTTCGCTGCAGTTGTTCCGGCCTGAGGGCAAGGTGTTCATGTGGCTTCATGACGGCTGAACCAATGCTATTTTGCAGTAGGCCCAGCTGTACTTACCGACCGAGCACCAGCCAATAGTGACTGTTCGGCTCAGGGTGTGCTTGCAGTACACCTTCACCATCACGGAGACGTCGTCAAGGTGGGCGCGGCTCACCGGATACTCAAAAGTTTCGTACCACTCCGGGTTGGGGCTATACGGGATGGACAGCGTCTTGGAGCGGAACAACACGGGGCTATCCTTGCTGAGACCCCACAGCAGCTGCACCTTCGTGAACGCGGCTGCGGGATGGACGGCGCGTGTTTTTGTGAATTGCCTGTTAAAAGCTCCACAACCGATCAGCATTAGAGCTGGCATCAACTTGTGCCATCGAAATTACAGAAGATGTTGGTCAATATATCTATCAACAACTCACTCGGAGGCCGGTCCGACTTCGGGTTTCGCAGGTTGCAGGCCTTCACAATGGCCACTTGGAGGTGGCCGTTCACCTGGTTGTACGCCAGGCCCAGGAACAGCTCTGGCTGGCTCACCAGTGCCGGGCCCTCCGTTGGAGGCGGCAGCAGCAGCGCGTCGACCGAATCCTTTGCCGACTTCTTCTGCGCCTTGGCAGACGCCTTTTGCTGCTCAAGCTCTTCCTGCAACAAAAACAATTGGCTTCCGGTTCTGCCTTTATCCTGACATTCAGTGTGTCCTTGAACCGCTAGGGATTCAGCTGGAAGTCTCGGGGCTTTACAATCTACGCTTCAATCTCAAATTTAAGAGCCAGGAGTGGTGGAGCGGCACCCGAGCTTTGCGCCGACAATTCCTTAATTTGGGGCTCGCGCACGATTGCTGATCTGTGAGTTTTTTAATTTACATGGTAGCTCATAAAAGGCTACTTCCCAAGACAGGCAGTAGGCATCGCTATTGTGTGCTCAGTGGTAAATTGCCATCACACTGGCTTCGCAAAAGGACCACCAGCAGGACCCTTGGCTTTGCATTGTGGGGAAATTCAAGCTATACATGTAACTACCGCAAAAAGCTTTGTAAAAATGCAATTTTCTTTGGTATAGAACTCACATCAGAGTCTGACAGATGCTTCAGCTGCAATTCAAAATTTAAGGATCAAGTCAGCACGGTAAAACGCTTTTTTACTCGCGTGTAAAAACATTCTAGCAGGATTTTCCTCTGCCTCACCTTGGAAATTGCGAACCGGCGCTCCTCCAGCTGCAGCCGGAAGCGGTTCTGTCTCACCTTGTCTGAGGTCTGCAGCGCCTCCGCCATCTTCTCCAGAGCAAATGTGTTTTCACCGAGCAGAAAGCTACGCTTCTTTCGCCAGCAACCATACAGCCGGAAACGAATGGCCAGCGCTTGCTGAGGGTTCTTGACTAGGTTCTTCTCTGCAGAGTGGATTGTTTGCTCTTTTTTATTGTAAGGTGTGCTGAACAAGCTCCCAAATCCGCACTGCCCCTGTCCCAGCTCCCAAATACTGGATTTCAAACCTGCATTGCTCTAGTTCCAGCAAATGTGTGTATATGTGTGTATTTCAAATGTGTGTATTGTCAAAGAAAAATGTGTATTTGAAATACACCCCCAAAGTCTTTCTACTGTTAAGACTGCCCAGTCCCTGACGCCAGGAGCACTCAGTTCTCACCTTTAGAGATCGGTGCAAATTTGAACAAATCCTTGTCGTCGTCCTCCTGTGGCTGCTTCAAGCCCGCCTTCTTGGCTGCCTTCTCCTCTTCGGTCTCCTCCTTCCCGAACTTCGTCACGTCCTTCAGCGGCTCGTCCATTGGCTTATTGGCATCCGCCGCCACCTGCCGCCGCTTCAGCCGCTCCTGCCTCTGCCGCTCCTTCATGGCCAGCTGCTGCTGCCGGTGCTGCTCCCGCCGCTCCTGCTGCTGCTGCTGCTGCGCCGCCTTCCGCGCCGCGATGCCCGCCAGCACCGACTTCTTGCTGTTCCTCTCCGCTGCGGCGCCCGCCGCGACCTCTTCTTTGGGCTTAGACTTGCCAGGCAGCCTTGGGATGCTCAGCTTGCCGATCTTCACCGCCTGCTTTGCTGTATTGCCCGACTTGCCGGCCTCGGCTTTTGTAGCCTCATCCTTTTTCTTGTCCTTCTTCTTGTCCTTGTCCTTAGACTTCTTTTCCTTGTCCTGGCCGCCGTCCTTACTCTTGTCCACCTCGCCCTCTTTGTCTCGGGCTTCTGCAGCGGCGGTGGCTGCCGTCAGAGTCTGAAGCTTCTTTTTCTTCGGGTCCTCGTGCTCCACCATGGGAGTGCGGAAAGTGAGCACTTTGTCAGGGAGCAGTGTGGCGCAGACTTGCAGCATCGACCAGCGCATCTTCTTGTTGCTTTTGCGGCGAAACTTTGTGAGTGCCATTTTCAGCTCCACCTGCAGAATGCGCACGTTGAGACTCTGGCTTTTGGCCTCGTGCTTCATCTCGGCTTCCAGATACCCAACGATTTTTGGCATTGGCCGCTGGGCTGGCGCCTCGTTCTGAAGGAAGTTAAGTTGCGGTTATGCTTGCGATTTTGGATCTGTGCTATTAGCGGACATGCGGCTCGTATGAGCGATGGGACATGTGCACAATGGGGACATGCGTGCAATCCGTGATAAAGAACCCTCTGTGGACCCATACCAGACTGGTTCCAGCACCAGCTGAAATCGCATCCGCCCCGAAGCAGCCCTCATCCTCGTCGTCGTCCTCGTCTTCCCCCTCAAAGTCCGCGTCGCCATCTTCATCGTATTCCTCCTCCTCCTCGTCTTCTTGGTACTCCTCCGCCTCGTCAAAATTTTCCTCGCCATCTGGGAACTGCTCTTCATCGTCAGCCTCTGCGCCTGCTGCCGCCCCCATCCCTCCGATCTCGTCATCAACGAAGCCCGGGTTGAAAACGCCTGCAGGACCGGAGAATCCGCCGCCGAGGCCGCTGCTGAAGCCACCACGGTAGCTGCCGATAAAGTCGCCGCCACCAAAGCGAGGGGCGAAGTCTTCTTCCTCCTCGTTGTCATCCTCCTCTAGATCGATGTCACCGCTCGTGTCGCTCGCCGCAGCCGCCGCAGCCGCCAGCAGAGGCTGTCGGTCCCTCGACTCCCAGGCTGCGAAGGCCACTGCAGACGCCTCTTCATCCATTGCTTCATCCAGTCCGCTGCCACTGAAGGCGCTGGCGTTGTCGTCAAGTGAAACCTGATCGCCGTCCATAAGTTCGTTTTGGCGGAAGTCCAAGGAGCCCAGCTTTTGTCGGGCAGCCTCCGCCTCCTCTTCGTCCAGCGAAATTTCGTCTGCGGAATCTCTGAATTCCTCTTCTTCCGCAGCGTCCGCCTCTGCCTCCGAACCGTCAGATTCCTCCAGCTGCGCTTCCTCCGGCGGCCGGGGACGACCTGCGAGCCATTTGGACCGTACATGATTCGTACATGATTCGTACATGATTCGTAAATGATTTGCCACTATCGGCAACATTTGGGCTGTAGCGGTTACAGCACTCACTAGTTTTTCCAACATTTAAAAAGTTTCCCTTCTGAATGCAGACACAATACAGTGAAATGTTCCGAGTAATCCTTAGTTTGGTTCAAGCAACTTTCAATTCTACAATACTCAGATGCTAGCGATGGTCAATGATTCCTTTAATAAACGTGAGATTTTTATTAGAAAATTTTGTTCAGCTAAAGAATTCGGATAAGTCTTCTAAGGTGTCAAAGCTAGCTCATACACGGGTTCGGATCTGAACCGATGGTCTATCATCATCGCTTGGACAACGGACCTTCGAGACCTTCAGCGCAATGACAAATACTCAGAGGGACATTTTTAAAGATTAGGAATAAAGATTAGGTCGAGCCCTTGGCTGCTCGAGTCCAGCAGAGTTGGATATTTTACAGCAAATTTTTCTAAGGCACTTTGCTGCTGCACTTACGAAATGGCGTTGCGTCCAACAGACGACTCAACATGTTGAACTGATGCCGACGGACGCAGCTCAGGGAACTGCAACTGCAGAAGTGCTGGCTGTCGCTGATGTCACGGACTTGAGCTGCCAATTTAAAACTCAGCTGACGTCAGAAAGCAGCTGCGAGCAGATTTAAAACAGGCAGAAGAAATGGCGAATGTGCAATTTTTATAGCGAACTAAGACAGTGAAGAAATGCGAGGCCCCAGCCGCACACGGGGCCCCCACGCAGAGAGAGAGACACGCCCTGAGCAAAGCATTCTTCTGCATCAGAGCTGCACGGCAGCGCGGTGCACACTGGCAGCACAGCGGCGCAGTGGATTCTGGTCACAATGACCACAGGACAATGTAAAGTCTTCCACTCAAGCGGCGGAGAGAATGTCTATCAAGGGAAAGGGTGTAGAATCAGTCGCAAGGCAAAGTGCCTCTCAGCCCTGACCTCATTCTGCTGGTCAACTCAGCTCACTCAGCACCCCTCAGACCCTCTTCTAACAAGCGACAATGAACCGCCTCATATAGATAGATGTGGAGGCTACAAACTCTATGCTTGACCGCTGAGTGCGAGCGTACTTGATGCCATTTGTCAGGGACTGGAAACTCCAGCTGGCCCAATTAGTGCTGATAGCAGTTAAATTTTCAGCTAATTCAACCGCACTGATTTGGTCAGCTGTGAAAGTTTGACGAGCAGTTTGCATCTTTGTCAGTCAAACTACTAACAGTAGACAATTGGCTGAATGCCGCAGTAAAACTGGTTGGGGCTGATTTTCAGCCCTGAGTTTGTTCGGCGAGTCTGGCCGAGTATCGAATTGGCGCTGGGCTTCTTAGAAATTGCGTCTGCATGGATTTCACCGAACCTTCAGCACTTCGTCTTGTAGGGTACTAATTTTAATTTTACGGGCTCCTATCCTCTTGTCAAGCGAGGGTTTCAGGGATAAATTGCCGTCCTTGGTGATTGCTAGTCTAGTGATTAGCTTCTGCTAGGGGAGAATCTATTGGCCGAAGTGCATTTTGCTCGCGCCACGAGTTGGCTCCCGGGGTTTTTAGCCAGTGCGACCCTCGTGCAGGCTCCCCCATTGCTCTCCTGCTCAGGCTGTCCTCTCATCCTTCACTGCTTTGAGGTTTTGCCTTGCGATGCAACTGTACACCCGCCTGTCTCCCGCCTTTCTCCGGCAAGCCGCTAATGCTCTGCTTTAATCTTCTGTGGACTGGAAAATGCTTGAAGCGCTGTCTAACTAGGGGGCCACACTTCCTGCTTCACAGAGTGCGAGCTCAAGCAACTCGGGGGTTCCTGACTGGCATTGTTTTCCATAAGCTTCTAGGTGAGAGTGGCCAGATCCAGCACTTTGAGCACTGCAGCTGTGCAGCAAATCCCCATTCGATCCCTTCCTCGCCTCCCCTGCCCACCGTCCACCCAGTTGCTTCCCGTCTTCCCCGCTCCCTCTGTCTCCCCACGCCTTAAGTCAGGGCCTGCACTGATTAAAGTTGAAAGGCACAGGAGACTCGGAGAGACTCGGTGCGGTGAAGTCAAACAGACCTCTTCATCAACAAGTCTGGGCAATGGACTCGGGACCGTCTTCTGAGCAGCAGGGGAGGCTGGAGAAATCTGAGAGGGATGAGAAATCATCAGTTCCTGCCGCATCATCACCAGCCTCATCAAACCGTCTGGCGGGAATACGGAAGCTGGAGAAGTGAGGCTTTGCTTCATCATCTTTTGCATCCTGTTTCGTAAAATTCCAAGAGTTTGCATTCCAAGATTTTAATTAGTTAAACAGCCTGCCTATTGCATGAGTCAATGCTCTGCGAGTCACCTTGCTGCAGTCAATGCAGCATTCAATAATAATATCCTTGAGCAAAGCGGAGCCATGCAACTCAACTGAAAGCATCTCCTGCAAAGGTTATAATTAGTCTTCTATAGCTGCAGTCGGTGCACCTGCGGGGGCAACCTGCTGCTCGGCCTTCGAACAGGTGGCCTGTCAAAACCTGAATTTATTTCTTGCTGCTGAGCAGTGGTTTGCTGATTATGGCTGTGCAGTGGCGTGACTGACTTGACCTCACTCCAGTGTTCTGAGTTTGACGCCTACCTGAAAGCCGGACTCCCCCCAACCTGCCGCTCAGGAAAGACAGCTGCGGCGATCTGCAGAGCCGACTGAAAACCCGGAAGCTGCTTGGTGTTGGCGAGACGGACGACGGCGACGTGCACCGGTCGAAGCTCAGCCAGATCTTGGGGCACAGCGAGCAGCTGTATCTGCGCCTCCCCTGGCCCGTCAGGGCCTACCAGCTGACCGCGGCTGCCGCTCTGGCCGGCTTTGGAATCTCCGTGAGTTCCGCGGCCACGCGGCTGATCGCCCTGCAAGAACTTTGCTGGTAAAAATAGAAACAGCTTTGGTGAAAACGGCTCTTCGGCACAAATGCATTAGCGGGGTACCAGATCCTTTACCAACATACGACTTAATAGCAATCTTGTAGCTATTCGAGCCTTAGATGCCTATAATGCAGCTCGCCATTTGGGGGTCAGGAATAAAGTGGTCAATCTATTGTAGTCAAACTAGACCAGGCATGCCCTGATGGCAAGCATCGGCCTTTTTGTATACGAGTAGATCTTCCATGATTTTTCCTTTTGCTGCATCCTCTTTCAAAGAATTACTTGGCTCTTGCTAATACTTTTATGCTTGTCTTTGCGCAGTGAGGGATGAGGCACAGAACTAGAGAGTGGTTTAAAGAGTATCCGCCACCTCCCTGCAACTCGGGCCGTAGGAACAGTGCGAGCCGACGCGTGGGCCGTCGAACGCACTTTTGCGATCCCCAGCCGAAGAGGGCCTTCCGGCACAGCCGGGATGTGGGATTCGGGATAATTTCCCGTGCGCTACTCCCCTGCTTCATCGGCGAGCTTCTGCGAGCGCCGAAGAACAAAGCTGCTGCAATCCTGTACGTTTTCTCTTCTCTCAAACAGATCGACTTTCCGTAACAGAAAACCCCAGGCAAACGGAGACTGAGGGAGGATGCTGAGCAAACTGCAGCGATGATGAGCCGAGAGGAAGAGGGCAGGGGAGACTGAGGGAGGTGTAGTCAGTCGCTGTAGCGAACCCAGGGAAGCCTCTATGAGGCCGAACTCGGATCCGTGCCAGGCCTGATGGAGAAGTCATGCTCAGCCTCCTCCTCATCCCCATCTCATTTGCAGGCCTGCGTCAGGCCGGGACTGGCGCTCGGAGCGGCCGGAGAGGCGGGACTGCCGGCCAGGCTGTGCGGCGGAGGCTGCATCAGTGAGTAGCCGAGATGCAGGGATGAGTTGCAGCCGTGTTGGCCGAGCACTTACTGAGTGATCGCTGCCAGCTGAGCTGTAAACATCCCTATCGCGAACCCTGACCAATCACTGAGTGATTGCTGCCAGCTGAGCTGTAAACATCCCTATCGCGAACCCTGACCAATCACTGAGTGATTGCTGCCAGCTGAGCTGTAAACATCCCTATCGCGAACCCTGACCAATCACTGAGTGATCGCTGCAAGCTGAGCTGTAAACATCCCTATCGCGAACCCTGACCAATCACTGAGTGATTGCTGCCAGCTGAGCTGTAAACATCCCTATCGCGAACCCTGACCAATCACTGAGTGATCGCTGCAAGCTGAGCTGTAAACATCCCTATCGCGAACCCTGACCAATCACTGAGTGATTGCTGCCAGCTGAGCTGTAAACATCCCTATCGCGAACCCTGACCAATCACTGAGTGATCGCTGCCAGCTGAGCTGTAAACATCCCTATCGCGAACCCTGACCAATCACTGAGTGATTGCTGCCAGCTGAGCTGTAAACATCCCTATCGCGAACCCTGACCAATCACTGAGTGATCGCTGCCAGCTGAGCTGTAAACATCCCTATCGCGAACCCTGACCAATCACTGAGTGATCGCTGCCAGCTGAGCTGTAAACATCCCTATCGCGAACCCTGACCAATCACTGAGTGATTGCTGCCAGCTGAGCTGTAAACATCCCTATCGCGAACCCTGACCAATCACTGAGTGATCGCTGCCAACTGAGCTGTAAACATCCCTATCGCGAACCCTGACCAATCACTGAGTGATCGCTGCCAGCTGAGCGGTAAACATCCCTATTGCAACCCCTGACCAATCTTTGTGACGGCATTTCCTTAGCTCAGATATAGCTAAATCTATCTCATTATTCTATCTCAATTTCGAGCTGCCAACCGAGTGATGAATTCATTGTTGCTTCGAGCGTACGAGCGTAGATTGTGGCAAACTGTTTGAAAGCACTGGAAATGCGTAAACCTTGATGTAAAACTTCTGCTTGTTCAACCTTAATGCAGCCTCCAAATCAGGTGCTGCTCACGCTGGTCCCTGAGCGTGGCCGCCTTGCTCAGGCGGCAGTAAGCAGGGCTTCGGATAAAGGCAGGTCCGCCTCCACTCTGCATGGCAAGGAGAGACGGGCCGATCAGCTCAGTCTGACGTGTCTGGGGAAGCTGAGAGCTGCAGATCCACGCCCATCGCTAATTTGATGAAGAGCTCAATCAGGGACGAGATGCGGCTAATGCACCCAGCATCCGCCTGCATCTGTCTCTACTCCAAATTACTCGCCCCAAAGCAAGCGGCGCCGCCTTCGCTATGAAGCTCAATTTCCTTCCTCCCCTCAGCCGTGGCCTTCGTGCTGTGGCTGGCCTGGCGCTCCGAAGACCGCGAAGTGGTGCGCCTGTCCCTGACGGCGGCCGCCGCCCACTCCGCCGTGCAGCTGCTGGGTGAGTGGACGAGGGGAGTCCTTCCTGGAGCCATGGGGACAGGGAGATCCTCCCGGCTCTTGCTACACTCAAGCAAATGTGCAAGCAGAAAATTCCAGTCTTTATCACTCTTCAAACTTCTGCTCACCTCTGGTCGCAACCCCCTCTAAGCCCCCTCACTGTCCGCCTCAGCCCCTCAATCTGTTATCTGTCTCTCAGCCCCTCAATCTGTTATCTGTCTCTCAACCCCAACTCTGTTGTCTGTCTCTCAGCCCCCCACTCTGTTATCTGTCTCTCAGCCCCCCACTCTGTTATCTGTCTCTCAGCCCCCCACTCTGTTATCTGTCTCTCAGCCCCCCACTGTCCGCCTCAGCCCCTCAATCTGTTATCTGTATCTCAGCCGCTCAATCTGTCTCTCAGCCCCCACTCTGTTGTCTGTCTCTCAGCCCCCCACTCTGTTATCTGTCTCTCAGCCCCCCACTGTCCGCCTCAGCCCCTCAATCTGTTATCTGTCTCTCAGCCCCCCACTCTGTTGTCTGTCTTTCAGCCCCCCACTCTGTTATCTGTCTCTCAGCCCCCCACTGTCCGCCTCAGCCCCTCAATCTGTTATCTGTATCTCAGCCCCCCACTCTGTTGTCTGTCTTTCAGCCCCCCACTCTGTTGTCTGTCTCTCAGCCCCTCAATCTGTTTCTCAGCCCCCCACTCTGTTGTCTGTCTTTCAGCCCCTCAATCTCTTTCAGCCCCTCAATCTGTCTCTCAGCCCTTCAATCTGTCTCTCAGCCTCTCAATCTGTTTCTCAGCCCCCCACTCTGTTGTCTGTCTTTCAGCCCCTCAATCTGTCTTTCAGCCCCTCAATCTGTCTCTCAGCCCTTCAATCTGTCTCTCAGCCGCTCAATCTGTTTCTCAGCTCCCCACTCTGTTGTCTGTCTTTCAGCCCCTCAATCTGTCTCTCAGCCCTTCAATCTGTCTCTCAGCCCCTCAATCTGTCTCTCAGCCCCTAAATATTTCTCTCAGCCCCTAAATATTTCTCTCAGCCCCTCAATCCGTCTTTTAGTCTGTTTCTCAGCCCCTTGAAGTATCTCAGCCCCTTGAAGTATCTCATCCCCAAACCCAGCGCTGCCAGCAAGGCGGCTCAGGATTTTCATTTCCGCCCGCACAATCTCCAATGCCCGGAGCTCAAAGCCAGCTAGATAAGATGAACCGGCAGCTCAGTTCAAAGCCACCCCCTGTGCTGGCTGCAGGTGAGCAGTTGAACTCAAGACCTAACAGCCTTCTCGATTTGCAGCTGCCCTAGTGAATCGAACTTGCATGCCACTGGGCCTAATGAAGCATCCAATCCCTACTCAGATCCCAGCTCAGCCTCGCTGCTCTCTCATTTCACCGCTTCGAGATTTCCTGACTGACTCGCCTGAACCGAGTCTTCAAAGCCACCAAATCGATTTTAACTGGTCGGCACGTTCCGACTAGCATTCCTGTTAGCTCAAAATGGGCAGAACACAGTTGAGTTCTTGGAGTTCCTAGAATTGGAATGTCGTGGAAGAAGGTGGGGGAGAAAGGACAGTCAGGGAAGTAGGTTGGTGAGCAGAGTTGGGAAAGCATTCGGAGTGGTGAATATGGGGGAGTCTCGGATGATGGCGGGAGAGATGGGGAGTTTGGGAAGAAGGCGGGGGAGATGGGGAGGGAGTCTGGGAAGAAGGCGGGGGAGATGGGGAGGGAGTCTGGGAAGAAGGCGGGAGAGATGGGGAGGGAGTCTGGGAAGAAGGCGGGCGAGATGGGGAGGGAGTCTGGGAAGAAGCCGGGAGAGATGGGGAGGGAGTCTGGGAAGAAGCCGGGAGAGATGGGGAGGGAGTCTGGAAGAAGGCGGGGAGATGGGGAGGGAGTCTGGGAAGAAGGCGGGAGAGATGGGGAGGGAGTCTGGGAAGAAGGCGGGAGAGATGGGGAGGGAGTCTGGGAAGAAGGCGGGGGAGATGGGGAGGGAGTCTGGGAAGAAGCCGGGAGAGATGGGGAGGGAGTCTGGGAAGAAGCCGGGAGAGATGGGGAGTCCGGGAAGAAGCCGGGAGAGATGGGGAGTCCGGGAAGAAGCCGGGAGAGATAGGGAGTCTGGGAAAACAATCCAATTAGGAATCGAGCTGGAATTGTAGGGACCGGAGAGCAGGTACAATGTTGCTGAAGGCGCCCTCACCGCCCGCAGTGCCGCTCTGCTCAGCAGTCCTGGGCGCCGCTTGTCCGCCGCTGCCGGCACCGCGCCAGTCGCTGTGGCTTGCGGGCCATGCGGCTGGTCTGGCGGGCGGGCTGCTCTGCCTGCGCAGCGGCCGCCACAGTCTGCGCCGCCACCCGCACAAGCCGCAGCAACAGCAGGCGGAGCAGCCGCGGCCAAACAATCAGCTGCTGGAAGGCTGGCAGAGAGGCGGTTTTGCACAGGGAGACTGCAAAAAGCAGCAGTAAACGATTCCCAACGACCAAGGACTGCGGTCCATATCCGTCTAGAAGTCCTTGTTTCTGCTTGTAGTAAAGGCTGAACGTCTCTGCCGACTAGACGTGAAACTGTTCATACGAGCAGGTCATCAGTATAATTTTCACTATTAACTACTTTTTCTTATTTATTAGCCGTTGCTACGAGCTTAGTGGTTTGTTGTAGAAAAGTAAAGCTAATTTTTGCCGCTCTAAAAATTTCGGTTACTGGGGCTGCATCCCGTGCGCAAGTCAGTGATGGGTTTCTTTGCGACCCATTAATTGCTTTCCCAGCTGCAATAATCACGTTCAGTTTCTCGATGTAAAAGTACACGTTTTCGTATTGCAATATTTATTGTATCGTGCCACCAGAATCTGCTTCTCAAACAGTTCCGGACTTTTAAAACTTCATTTATTCTGCGGAGCAGTGAGCAATTGAAAATTTT
>NIVC01000821.1:0-21392 GCA_002269645.1 Macrostomum lignano | reverse complement strand
ATCACTGACTTGCGCACGGGATGCAGCCCCACAGTAACGAAATTTTTAGAGCGGCAAAAATTAGCTTTACTTTTCTTACAACAAACCACTAAGCTCGTAGCAACGGCTAATAATAAGAAAAAGTAGTTAATAGTGAAAATTATACTGATGACCTGCTCGTATGAACAGTTTCACGTCTAGTCGGCAGAGACGTTCAGCCTTTACTACAAGCAGAAACAAGGACTTCTAGACGGATATGGACCGCAGTCCTTGGTCGTTGGGAATCGTTTACTGCTGCTTTTTGCAGTCTCCCTGTGCAAAACCGCCTCTCTGCCAGCCTTCCAGCAGCTGATTGTTTGGCCGCGGCTGCTCCGCCTGCTGTTGCTGCGGCTTGTGCGGGTGGCGGCGCAGACTGTGGCGGCCGCTGCGCAGGCAGAGCAGGCCCGCCCGCCAGACCAGCCGCATGGCCGCAAGCCACAGCGACTGGCGCGGTGCCGGCAGCGGCGGACAAGCGGCGCCCAGGACTGCTGAGCAGAGCGGCACTGCGGGCGGTGAGGGCGCCTTCAGCAACATTGTACCTGCTCTCCGGTCCCTACAATTCCAGCTCGATTCCTAATTGGATTGTTTTCCCAGACTCCCTATCTCTCCCGGCTTCTTCCCGGACTCCCATCTCTCCCGGCTTCTTCCCGGACTCCCCATCTCTCCCGGCTTCTTCCCAGACTCCCTCCCCATCTCTCCCGGCTTCTTCCCAGACTCCCTCCCATCTCCCCCGCCTTCTTCCCAGACTCCCTCCCCATCTCTCCCGCCTTCTTCCCAGACTCCCTCCCCATCTCTCCCGCCTTCTTCCCAGACTCCCTCCCCATCTCCCCCGCCTTCTTCCCAGACTCCCTCCCCATCTCTCCCGGCTTCTTCCCAGACTCCCTCCCCATCTCTCCCGGCTTCTTCCCAGACTCCCTCCCCATCTCGCCCGCCTTCTTCCCAGACTCCCTCCCCATCTCTCCCGCCTTCTTCCCAGACTCCCTCCCCATCTCCCCCGCCTTCTTCCCAGACTCCCTCCCCATCTCCCCCGCCTTCTTCCCAAACTCCCCATCTCTCCCGCCATCATCCGAGACTCCCCCATATTCACCACTCCGAATGCTTTCCCAACTCTGCTCACCAACCTACTTCCCTGACTGTCCTTTCTCCCCCACCTTCTTCCACGACATTCCAATTCTAGGAACTCCAAGAACTCAACTGTGTTCTGCCCATTTTGAGCTAACAGGAATGCTAGTCGGAACGTGCCGACCAGTTAAAATCGATTTGGTGGCTTTGAAGACTCGGTTCAGGCGAGTCAGTCAGGAAATCTCGAAGCGGTGAAATGAGAGAGCAGCGAGGCTGAGCTGGGATCTGAGTAGGGATTGGATGCTTCATTAGGCCCAGTGGCATGCAAGTTCGATTCACTAGGGCAGCTGCAAATCGAGAAGGCTGTTAGGTCTTGAGTTCAACTGCTCACCTGCAGCCAGCACAGGGGGTGGCTTTGAACTGAGCTGCCGGTTCATCTTATCTAGCTGGCTTTGAGCTCCGGGCATTGGAGATTGTGCGGGCGGAAATGAAAATCCTGAGCCGCCTTGCTGGCAGCGCTGGGTTTGGGGATGAGATACTTCAAGGGGCTGAGATACTTCAAGGGGCTGAGAAACAGACTAAAAGACGGATTGAGGGGCTGAGAGAAATATTTAGGGGCTGAGAGAAATATTTAGGGGCTGAGAGACAGATTGAGGGGCTGAGAGACAGATTGAAGGGCTGAGAGACAGATTGAGGGGCTGAAAGACAGACAACAGAGTGGGGAGCTGAGAAACAGATTGAGCGGCTGAGAGACAGATTGAAGGGCTGAGAGACAGATTGAGGGGCTGAAAGACAGATTGAGGGGCTGAAAGACAGACAACAGAGTGGGGGGCTGAGAAACAGATTGAGAGGCTGAGAGACAGATTGAAGGGCTGAGAGACAGATTGAGGGGCTGAAAGAGATTGAGGGGCTGAAAGACAGACAACAGAGTGGGGGGCTGAGAAACAGATTGAGGGGCTGAGAGACAGACAACAGAGTGGGGGGCTGAAAGACAGACAACAGAGTGGGGGGCTGAGATACAGATAACAGATTGAGGGGCTGAGGCGGACAGTGGGGGGCTGAGAGACAGATAACAGAGTGGGGGGCTGAAAGACAGACAACAGAGTGGGGGGCTGAGAGACAGATAACAGATTGAGGGGCTGAGGCGGACAGTGGGGGGCTGAGAGACAGATAACAGAGTGGGGGGCTGAGAGACAGACAACAGAGTGGGGGCTGAGAGACAGATTGAGCGGCTGAGATACAGATAACAGATTGAGGGGCTGAGGCGGACAGTGGGGGGCTGAGAGACAGATAACAGAGTGGGGGCTGAGAGACAGATAACAGAGTGGGGGCTGAGAGACAGATAACAGAGTGGGGGGCTGAGAGACAGACAACAGAGTTGGGGTTGAGAGACAGATAACAGATTGAGGGGCTGAGAGACAGATAACAGATTGAGGGGCTGAGGCGGACAGTGAGGGGGCTTAGAGGGGGTTGCGACCAGAGGTGAGCAGAAGTTTGAAGAGTGATAAAGACTGGAATTTTCTGCTTGCACATTTGCTTGAGTGTAGCAAGAGCCGGGAGGATCTCCCTGTCCCCATGGCTCCAGGAAGGACTCCCCTCGTCCACTCACCCAGCAGCTGCACGGCGGAGTGGGCGGCGGCCGCCGTCAGGGACAGGCGCACCACTTCGCGGTCTTCGGAGCGCCAGGCCAGCCACAGCACGAAGGCCACGGCTGAGGGGAGGAAGGAAATTGAGCTTCATAGCGAAGGCGGCGCCGCTTGCTTTGGGGCGAGTAATTTGGAGTAGAGACAGATGCAGGCGGATGCTGGGTGCATTAGCCGCATCTCGTCCCTGATTGAGCTCTTCATCAAATTAGCGATGGGCGTGGATCTGCAGCTCTCAGCTTCCCCAGACACGTCAGACTGAGCTGATCGGCCCGTCTCTCCTTGCCATGCAGAGTGGAGGCGGACCTGCCTTTATCCGAAGCCCTGCTTACTGCCGCCTGAGCAAGGCGGCCACGCTCAGGGACCAGCGTGAGCAGCACCTGATTTGGAGGCTGCATTAAGGTTGAACAAGCAGAAGTTTTACATCAAGGTTTACGCATTTCCAGTGCTTTCAAACAGTTTGCCACAATCTACGCTCGTACGCTCGAAGCAACAATGAATTCATCACTCGGTTGGCAGCTCGAAATTGAGATAGAATAATGAGATAGATTTAGCTATATCTGAGCTAAGGAAATGCCGTCACAAAGATTGGTCAGGGGTTGCAATAGGGATGTTTACCGCTCAGCTGGCAGCGATCACTCAGTGATTGGTCAGGGTTCGCGATAGGGATGTTTACAGCTCAGTTGGCAGCGATCACTCAGTGATTGGTCAGGGTTCGCGATAGGGATGTTTACAGCTCAGCTGGCAGCAATCACTCAGTGATTGGTCAGGGTTCGCGATAGGGATGTTTACAGCTCAGCTGGCAGCGATCACTCAGTGATTGGTCAGGGTTCGCGATAGGGATGTTTACAGCTCAGCTGGCAGCGATCACTCAGTGATTGGTCAGGGTTCGCGATAGGGATGTTTACAGCTCAGCTGGCAGCAATCACTCAGTGATTGGTCAGGGTTCGCGATAGGGATGTTTACAGCTCAGCTGGCAGCGATCACTCAGTGATTGGTCAGGGTTCGCGATAGGGATGTTTACAGCTCAGCTGGCAGCAATCACTCAGTGATTGGTCAGGGTTCGCGATAGGGATGTTTACAGCTCAGCTTGCAGCGATCACTCAGTGATTGGTCAGGGTTCGCGATAGGGATGTTTACAGCTCAGCTGGCAGCAATCACTCAGTGATTGGTCAGGGTTCGCGATAGGGATGTTTACAGCTCAGCTTGCAGCGATCACTCAGTGATTGGTCAGGGTTCGCGATAGGGATGTTTACAGCTCAGCTGGCAGCAATCACTCAGTGATTGGTCAGGGTTCGCGATAGGGATGTTTACAGCTCAGCTGGCAGCAATCACTCAGTGATTGGTCAGGGTTCGCGATAGGGATGTTTACAGCTCAGCTGGCAGCGATCACTCAGTAAGTGCTCGGCCAACACGGCTGCAACTCATCCCTGCATCTCGGCTACTCACTGATGCAGCCTCCGCCGCACAGCCTGGCCGGCAGTCCCGCCTCTCCGGCCGCTCCGAGCGCCAGTCCCGGCCTGACGCAGGCCTGCAAATGAGATGGGGATGAGGAGGAGGCTGAGCATGACTTCTCCATCAGGCCTGGCACGGATCCGAGTTCGGCCTCATAGAGGCTTCCCTGGGTTCGCTACAGCGACTGACTACACCTCCCTCAGTCTCCCCTGCCCTCTTCCTCTCGGCTCATCATCGCTGCAGTTTGCTCAGCATCCTCCCTCAGTCTCCGTTTGCCTGGGGTTTTCTGTTACGGAAAGTCGATCTGTTTGAGAGAAGAGAAAACGTACAGGATTGCAGCAGCTTTGTTCTTCGGCGCTCGCAGAAGCTCGCCGATGAAGCAGGGGAGTAGCGCACGGGAAATTATCCCGAATCCCACATCCCGGCTGTGCCGGAAGGCCCTCTTCGGCTGGGGATCGCAAAAGTGCGTTCGACGGCCCACGCGTCGGCTCGCACTGTTCCTACGGCCCGAGTTGCAGGGAGGTGGCGGATACTCTTTAAACCACTCTCTAGTTCTGTGCCTCATCCCTCACTGCGCAAAGACAAGCATAAAAGTATTAGCAAGAGCCAAGTAATTCTTTGAAAGAGGATGCAGCAAAAGGAAAAATCATGGAAGATCTACTCGTATACAAAAAGGCCGATGCTTGCCATCAGGGCATGCCTGGTCTAGTTTGACTACAATAGATTGACCACTTTATTCCTGACCCCCAAATGGCGAGCTGCATTATAGGCATCTAAGGCTCGAATAGCTACAAGATTGCTATTAAGTCGTATGTTGGTAAAGGATCTGGTACCCCGCTAATGCATTTGTGCCGAAGAGCCGTTTTCACCAAAGCTGTTTCTATTTTTACCAGCAAAGTTCTTGCAGGGCGATCAGCCGCGTGGCCGCGGAACTCACGGAGATTCCAAAGCCGGCCAGAGCGGCAGCCGCGGTCAGCTGGTAGGCCCTGACGGGCCAGGGGAGGCGCAGATACAGCTGCTCGCTGTGCCCCAAGATCTGGCTGAGCTTCGACCGGTGCACGTCGCCGTCGTCCGTCTCGCCAACACCAAGCAGCTTCCGGGTTTTCAGTCGGCTCTGCAGATCGCCGCAGCTGTCTTTCCTGAGCGGCAGGTTGGGGGGAGTCCGGCTTTCAGGTAGGCGTCAAACTCAGAACACTGGAGTGAGGTCAAGTCAGTCACGCCACTGCACAGCCATAATCAGCAAACCACTGCTCAGCAGCAAGAAATAAATTCAGGTTTTGACAGGCCACCTGTTCGAAGGCCGAGCAGCAGGTTGCCCCCGCAGGTGCACCGACTGCAGCTATAGAAGACTAATTATAACCTTTGCAGGAGATGCTTTCAGTTGAGTTGCATGGCTCCGCTTTGCTCAAGGATATTATTATTGAATGCTGCATTGACTGCAGCAAGGTGACTCGCAGAGCATTGACTCATGCAATAGGCAGGCTGTTTAACTAATTAAAATCTTGGAATGCAAACTCTTGGAATTTTACGAAACAGGATGCAAAAGATGATGAAGCAAAGCCTCACTTCTCCAGCTTCCGTATTCCCGCCAGACGGTTTGATGAGGCTGGTGATGATGCGGCAGGAACTGATGATTTCTCATCCCTCTCAGATTTCTCCAGCCTCCCCTGCTGCTCAGAAGACGGTCCCGAGTCCATTGCCCAGACTTGTTGATGAAGAGGTCTGTTTGACTTCACCGCACCGAGTCTCTCCGAGTCTCCTGTGCCTTTCAACTTTAATCAGTGCAGGCCCTGACTTAAGGCGTGGGGAGACAGAGGGAGCGGGGAAGACGGGAAGCAACTGGGTGGACGGTGGGCAGGGGAGGCGAGGAAGGGATCGAATGGGGATTTGCTGCACAGCTGCAGTGCTCAAAGTGCTGGATCTGGCCACTCTCACCTAGAAGCTTATGGAAAACAATGCCAGTCAGGAACCCCCGAGTTGCTTGAGCTCGCACTCTGTGAAGCAGGAAGTGTGGCCCCCTAGTTAGACAGCGCTTCAAGCATTTTCCAGTCCACAGAAGATTAAAGCAGAGCATTAGCGGCTTGCCGGAGAAAGGCGGGAGACAGGCGGGTGTACAGTTGCATCGCAAGGCAAAACCTCAAAGCAGTGAAGGATGAGAGGACAGCCTGAGCAGGAGAGCAATGGGGGAGCCTGCACGAGGGTCGCACTGGCTAAAAACCCCGGGAGCCAACCGTGGCGCGAGCAAAATGCACTTCGGCCAATAGATTCTCCCCTAGCAGAAGCTAATCACTAGACTAGCAATCACCAAGGACGGCAATTTATCCCTGAAACCCTCGCTTGACAAGAGGATAGGAGCCCGTAAAATTAAAATTAGTACCCTACAAGACGAAGTGCTGAAGGTTCGGTGAAATCCATGCAGACGCGATTTCTAATAAGCCCAGCGCCAATTCGATCTCGGCCAGACTCGCTGAACAAATTCAGGGCTGAAAATCAGCCCCAACCAGTTTTACTGCGGCATTCAGCCAATTTGTCTACTGTTAGTAGTTTGACTGACAAAGATGCAAACTGCTCGTCAAACTTTCACAGCTGACCAAATCAGTGCGGTTGAATTAGCTGAAAATTTAACTGCTATCAGCACTAATTGGGCCAGCTGGAGTTTCCAGTCCCTGACAAATGGCATCAAGTACGCTCGCACTCAGCGGTCAAGCATAGAGTTTGTAGCCTCCACATCTATCTATATGAGGCGGTTCATTGTCGCTTGTTAGAAGAGGGTCTGAGGGGTGCTGAGTGAGCTGAGTTGACCAGCAGAATGAGGTCAGGGCTGAGAGGCACTTTGCTTTGCGACTGATTCTACACCCTTTCCCTTGATAGACATTCTCTCCGCCGCTTGAGTGGAAGACTTTACATTGTCCTGTGGTCATTGTGGCCAGAATCCACTGCGCCGCTGTGCTGCCAGTGTGCACCGCCGCTGCCGTGCAGCTCTGATGCAGAAGAATGCTTTGCTCAGGGCGTGTCTCTCTCTCTGCGTGGGGCCCCGTGTGCGGCTGGGGCCTCGCATTTCTTCACTGTCTTAGTTCGCTATAAAAATTGCACATTCGCCATTTCTTCTGCCTGTTTTAAATCTGCTCGCAGCTGCTTTCTGACGTCAGCTGAGTTTTAAATTGGCAGCTCAAGTCCTTGACATCAGCGACAGTAGCCAGCACTTCTGCAGTTGCAGTTCCCTGAGCTGCGTCCGTCGGCATCAGTTCAACATGTTGAGTCGTCTGTTGGACGCAACGCCATTTCGTAAGTGCAGCTGCAAAGTGCTTTAGAAAATTTGCTGTAAAATATCCAACTCTGCTGGACTCGAGCAGCCAAGGGCTCGACCTAATCTTTATTCCTAATCTTTAAAAATGTCCCTCTGAGTATTTGTCATTGCGCTGAAGGTCTCGAAGGTCCGTTGTCCAAGCGATGATGATAGACAACCGGTTCAGATCCGAACCCGTGTATGAGCTAGCTTTGACACCTTAGAAGACTTATCCGAATTCTTTAACTGAACAAAATTTTCTAATAAAAATCTCACGTTTATTAAAGGAATCATTGACATCGCTAGCATCTGAGTATTGTAGACTTGAAAGTTGCTTGAACCAAACTAAGGATTACTCGGAACATTTCACTGTATTGTGTCTGCATTCAGAAAGGAAACTTTTTTAAATGTTGGAAAAACTAGTGAGTGCTGTAACCGCTACAGCCCAAATGTTGCCGATAGTGGCAAATCATTTACGAATCATGTACGAATCATGTACGAATCATGTACGGTCCAAATGGCTCGCAGGTCGTCCCCGGCCGCCGGAGGAAGCGCAGCTGGAGGAATCTGACGGTTCGGAGGCAGAGGCGGACGCTGCGGAAGAAGAGGAATTCAGAGATTCCGCAGACGAAATTTCGCTGGACGAAGAGGAGGCGGAGGCTGCCCGACAAAAGCTGGGCTCCTTGGACTTCCGCCAAAACGAACTTATGGACGGCGATCAGGTTTCACTTGACGACAACGCCAGCGCCTTCAGTGGCAGCGGACTGGATGAAGCAATGGATGAAGAGGCGTCTGCAGTGGCCTTCGCAGCCTGGGAGTCGAGGGACCGACAGCCTCTGCTGGCGGCTGCGGCGGCTGCGGCGAGCGACACGAGCGGTGACATCGATCTAGAGGAGGATGACAACGAGGAGGAAGAAGACTTCGCCCCTCGCTTTGGTGGCGGCGACTTTATCGGCAGCTACCGTGGTGGCTTCAGCAGCGGCCTCGGCGGCGGATTCTCCGGTCCTGCAGGCGTTTTCAACCCGGGCTTCGTTGATGACGAGATCGGAGGGATGGGGGCGGCAGCAGGCGCAGAGGCTGACGATGAAGAGCAGTTCCCAGATGGCGAGGAAAATTTTGACGAGGCGGAGGAGTACCAAGAAGACGAGGAGGAGGAGGAATACGATGAAGATGGCGACGCGGACTTTGAGGGGGAAGACGAGGACGACGACGAGGATGAGGGCTGCTTCGGGGCGGATGCGATTTCAGCTGGTGCTGGAACCAGTCTGGTATGGGTCGAAGAGGGTTCTTTATCACGGATTGCACGCATGTCCCCATTGTGCACATGTCCCATCGCTCATACGAGCCGCATGTCCGCTAATAGCACAGATCCAAAATCGCAAGCATAACCGCAACTTAACTTCCTTCAGAACGAGGCGCCAGCCCAGCGGCCAATGCCAAAAATCGTTGGGTATCTGGAAGCCGAGATGAAGCACGAGGCCAAAAGCCAGAGTCTCAACGTGCGCATTCTGCAGGTGGAGCTGAAAATGGCACTCACAAAGTTTCGCCGCAAAAGCAACAAGAAGATGCGCTGGTCGATGCTGCAAGTCTGCGCCACCCTGCTCCCTGACAAAGTGCTCACTTTCCGCACTCCCATGGTGGAGCACGAGGACCCGAAGAAAAAGAAGCTTCAGACTCTGACGGCAGCCACCGCCGCTGCAGAAGCCCGAGACAAAGAGGGCGAGGTGGACAAGAGTAAGGACGGCGGCCAGGACAAGGAAAAGAAGTCTAAGGACAAGGACAAGAAGAAGGACAAGAAAAAGGATGAGGCTACAAAAGCCGAGGCCGGCAAGTCGGGCGATACAGCAAAGCAGGCGGTGAAGATCGGCAAGCTGAGCATCCCAAGGCTGCCTGGCAAGTCTAAGCCCAAAGAAGAGGTCGCGGCGGGCGCCGCAGCGGAGAGGAACAGCAAGAAGTCGGTGCTGGCGGGCATCGCGGCGCGGAAGGCGGCGCAGCAGCAGCAGCAGCAGGAGCGGCGGGAGCAGCACCGGCAGCAGCAGCTGGCCATGAAGGAGCGGCAGAGGCAGGAGCGGCTGAAGCGGCGGCAGGTGGCGGCGGATGCCAATAAGCCAATGGACGAGCCGCTGAAGGACGTGACGAAGTTCGGGAAGGAGGAGACCGAAGAGGAGAAGGCAGCCAAGAAGGCGGGCTTGAAGCAGCCACAGGAGGACGACGACAAGGATTTGTTCAAATTTGCACCGATCTCTAAAGGTGAGAACTGAGTGCTCCTGGCGTCAGGGACTGGGCAGTCTTAACAGTAGAAAGACTTTGGGGGTGTATTTCAAATACACATTTTTCTTTGACAATACACACATTTGAAATACACACATATACAGTACACACATTTGCTGGAACTAGAGCAATGCAGGTTTGAAATCCAGCATTTGGGAGCTGGGACAGGGGCAGTGCGGATTTGGGAGCTTGTTCAGCACACCTTACAATAAAAAAGAGCAAACAATCCACTCTGCAGAGAAGAACCTAGTCAAGAACCCTCAGCAAGCGCTGGCCATTCGTTTCCGGCTGTATGGTTGCTGGCGAAAGAAGCGTAGCTTTCTGCTCGGTGAAAACACATTTGCTCTGGAGAAGATGGCGGAGGCGCTGCAGACCTCAGACAAGGTGAGACAGAACCGTTTCCGGCTGCTGCTGGAGGAGCGCCGGTTCGCAATTTCCAAGGTGAGGCAGAGGAAAATCCTGCTAGAATGTTTTTACACGCGAGTAAAAAAGCGTTTTACCGTGCTGACTTGATCCTCCAATTTTGAATTGCAGCTGAAGCATCTGTCAGACTCTGATGTGAGTTCTATACCAAAGAAAATTGCATTTTTACAAAGCTTTTTGCGGTAGTTACATGTATAGCTTGAATTTCCCCACAATGCAAAGCCAAGGGTCCTGCTGGTGGTCCTTGTGCGAAGCCAGTGTGATGGCAATTTACCACTGCGTACACAATTGCGATGCCTACTGCCTGTCTTGGAAGTAGCTTTTTATGAGCTACCATGTAAATTAAAAAACTCACAGCTCAGCAATCGTGCGCGAGCCCCAAATAAAGGAATTCTCGGCGCAAAGCTCGGGTGCCGCTCCACCACTCCTTGCTCTTAAATTTGAGATTGAAGCGTAGATTGTAAAGCCCCGAGACTTCCAGCTAAATTCCTAGCGGTTCAAGGACACACTGAATGTCAGGATAAAGGCAGAGCCGGAAGCCAATTGTTTTTGTTGCAGGAAGAGCTTGAGCAGCAAAAGGCGTCTGCCAAGGCACAGAAGAAGTCGGCAAAGGATTCGGTCGACGCGCTGCTGCTGCCGCCTCCAACGGAGGGCCCGGCACTGGTGAGCCAGCCAGAGCTGTTCCTGGGCCTGGCGTACAACCAGGTGAACGGCCACCTCCAAGTGGCCATTGTGAAGGCCTGCAACCTGCGAAACCCGAAGTCGGACCGGCCTCCGAGTGAGTTGTTGATACGAGTAGATATGTTGACCAACATCTTCTGTAATTTCGATGGCACAAGTTGATGCCAGCTCTAATGCTGACGGGTTGGGGAGCTTTTAACAGGCAATTCACAAAAACACGCGCCGTCCATCCCGCAGCCGCGTTCACGAAGGTGCAGCTGCTGTGGGGTCTCAGCAAGGATAGCCCCGTGTTGTTCCGCTCCAAGACGCTGTCCATCCCGGATAGCCCCAACCCGGAGTGGTACGAAACTTTTGAGTATCCGGTGAGCCGCGCCCACCTTGACGACGTCTCCGTGATGGTGAAGGTGTACTGCAAGCACACCCTGAGCCGAACAGTCACTATTGGCTGGTGCACGGTCGGTAAGTACAGCTGGGCCTACTGCAAAATAGCATTGGTTCAGCCGTCATGAAGCTGCATGAACACCTTGCCCTCAGGCCGGAACAACTGCAGCGAGGAGGCTCTGGATCACTGGGGCGACATGCGCGACTCAAAAGGCGAACAGATCTGCAACTGGCACGTGCTGCTCAAGGTCAGCAAGGAGAAGACCGAGGGACAGCTGGACAGCG
The DNA here is from genome assembly GCA_002269645.1 of Macrostomum lignano. Classification (NCBI taxonomy): domain Eukaryota; kingdom Metazoa; phylum Platyhelminthes; family Macrostomidae; genus Macrostomum; species Macrostomum lignano. The sequence continues at coordinate 9,887 of NIVC01000821.1, read as the reverse complement.
ACTGAGGCCGCCATGCAGCTCAGAGTCGCTTTTGAGACCGCCTGACTAAGGGGAATACGAGCTAAGTCTACCTGGGAAGCAAAAAGCCAACCTGCAGCGCTCCCAGAAGTTACGAGGCGCTACAGTAAAATGCCCAGGGAGTTTAAATTTTTTCCGAGATGTTCGACGGTATTTTGCTATTGCGTTTCTAATGCGACTCTGAGGCGCCTCCAGAGCTCAAGCAGACAGAGAATAAAGTGTTTAAGATGCCGCTCAAATGCCCAAACTGTCTAGCTCGTACCCAAAAGAAACCAGTTAACTTAAAAAAATCCGACAGCAATCACAAAAGACTCGATTGCATTTTGCTGTACAACGGAAATAACTAAAAGCAAACAATCACAACACAATGCAAATGAGACCGGGGTCCCCATGAATATGCAGTGTAGCATCGGTGAGGGAATTTTCCCCCAAGTTGCAAGGTGTAACCCAAGCAGAAGTAAAATACTTGTACAAAATGCAGTTCCGCATAGCTGATAACGTACATAAAAATTTACCCTGTAACATGCGCGCTTAAATAAACCTGCAAATCTACTTGTCCCACAAAATCAGCAACACAGCAATTACGAAAGGGCTGACTGTGAATTTGAATTTGGCATTGAGCCACCAAAGCGCAAGGACCTCCAGCTGAGATGCAGCACTGAATAAGTCTTCAAAAAAGCGGCGCGAGCATTTCTGGAAGAACAGACTGCGCCAAGCCTATCAGAATGCTTTCTGGCTGAACTGGCGCCTAAAAGTTTTATATTTAATCAGAATACAAATCGAACGAACGAAGCCTAAGTACGCTAATTACTACTTTCAGTAGGGTTTATTTATTGATATAAGAAAAAACTGTAAGGGCTTTTTTATCATGGGATAAGAAACACTGGACACAACAAATACAAGTCAGCGTTCGAACGATCCATCGAAAGAGAAATTAAAAGTGCACGAATTGCTAATCAGGTAGACAGAGAAAACGCTTTGGAGACATCACTACTGTAACAATGGGGTGCAGCAAAATACAGAAATTCTATAAACTCTTCTAAATTCGAAAACTCGCCCACAGCCAGTCATAGAAAAGAATCCCCAATTGTCTGCAGCCAGCAGCAATGGTTGAATAGCTGGAATGCCAGCGCCTTGCAGTAGCGGCTATGGGCGAGCAGAACACAAAAGCTGGCAATGCAGTTTGCAAACACGCAAGCAGGTGCAAAAGAGTTTGCAGTCTCAGATTACAGGCAGTTACTCTCAGTAGCGAGTCAGATGTAAGCAGATACAAGAATGAAATCGTTGTGGAGCCTGCAGCCTGCAACTAGCTGGTATGTGGCAAATGGAGCACTTGCGCTCATCTAATTGTCATCTGGTTGAGAAGCGAAAGACAGAAGATTGCCGGTGCGATCCGAAATCAGAGGGGCCGCAACAGTGACTCGCGTGTTTCACTGGACAGGCATCAATTGCGGGGCTGAGTCTCACTAATCAGAATGAGCATGGCAGAGTAAAAACAAGCAGATAATAAGCATTCGTATGGGCGCCAACTGTCCGTTGCCACGGTGACCACCGCAACACCTAGAAATTGAAAATGGAAATAGTCTGTAGGATTGCAGATTACCCACTGCGCAATTGCAAATCCACTATTTCAACACAGCCTCAAATACCCAGCTTAGTTGGTTTCCAACTGCTCTAGCACGGGTCCCAGCCACTTCAGCACGGGTCTGTCACTTCAGCACGGGTCCCAGCCACTTCAGCACGGGTCCCAGCCACTTCAGTACGGGTCTGTCACTTCAGCACGGGTCCCAGCTACTTCAGCACGGATCTCAGCCTCTTCAGCACGGGTCCGAGCCACTTCTATCGGGGCCTTAACTACTTCAGTGGGTGTCAGCTACTTTGGTGGGGAGTGTCAGCCGTCCTCTCTCCACAACGAAACTCCCCGAGTCGATGGCTCACCGACAGAAGCTCAGGTGGGCTACTGTGCAGGAAAACCGGCGGCGACCTCATCAACATCGGAGAAGATGCTGCGGCTGCTAGTGGACTCCGAGTCAGGGTCCGTCGGGCCACCGACGCCCACGCGGTCACTGCCGCCGGCCCAGGCGGTCACCAGCCGCTCGTACGACATCTTGGCGGCGCGCAGCAGGCAGAGATGGGCGCCAAACTGCAGCAGAAGGGCGCCAAAGCCGCGATAGAGGCTGACAGGCGACTCCAGGCGGACGGTGGTGACAAAGGCGTCCAGCAGGCCGGTGTGGGTGGTGCTGAGGGAGGCCACGCCGAGGCCGGTGTCCATGTTGTCGATGAGGGTGCGGGTGCCCTGCACGCACAGCCGGTGTGTGAGGGTCTCCAGCGGGAACAGCAGCAGGTCGGAGAGCAGGGCGCCAACAAAGCTGCTGAGCAGCTCGGGGTAGAAGCGCTCGTACAGCTCGGTGTCCACCTGGGGGGGGGCAGTTGGATGACCTTGGTGTGACGAATTAGCCAGGCTTACGGATTCAAACAATTAGAAGGCACCGACAACTGACTGTCAGCCAGCTAAGCACCAGGGACCTCTGAATATTTGGACTGGGAGTCCATAATCTCACGAAAAGAGGCCAGCTTGAATTCCAAAATTACGCAATGAATACGGCGATAACTACATCGAGTTACTTGTACCATCACGCATGGCGATAACTACATTAAGTACTTTTACTATCACGCATGGCGATAACTACATCGAGTTACTTGTACCATCACGCATGGCGATAACTACATTGAGTTACTTGTACCATCACGCATGGGGATAACTACATTGAGTTACTTGTACCATCACGCATGGGGATAACTACATTGAGTTACTTGTACCATCACGCATGGCGATAACTACATTGAGTTACTTGTACCATCACGCATGGCGATAACTACATTAAGTACTTTTACCATCACGCATGGCGATAACTACATTGAGTTACTTGTACCATCACGCATGGGGATAACTACATTGAGTTACTTGTACCATCACGCATGGCGATAACTACATTGAGTTACTTGTACCATCACGCATGGCGATAACTACATTGAGTTACTTGTACCATCACGCATGGCGATAACTACATTAAGTACTTTTACCATCACGCATGGCGATAACTACATTAAGTACTTTTACCATCACGCATGGCGAAAACTACATTGAGTTACTTGTACCATCACGCATGGCGATAACTACATTAAGTACTTTTACCATCACGCATGGCGATAACTACATTAAGTACTTTTACCATCACGCATGGCGATAACTACATTGAGTTACTTGTACCATCACGCATGGCGATAACTACATTGAGTTACTTGTACCATCACGCATGGCGATAACTACATTAAGTACTTTTACCATCACGCATGGCGATAACTACATTAAGTACTTTTACCATCACGCATGGCGATAACTACATTGAGTTACTTGTACCATCACGCATGGCGATAACTACATTGAGTTACTTGTACCATCACGCATGGCGATAACTACATTGAGTTACTTTTACCATCACGCATGGCGATAACTACATTGAGTTACTTGTACCATCACGCATGGGGATAACTACATCGAGTTACTTGTACCATCACGCATGGGGATAACTACATCGAGTTACTTGTACCATCACACATGGCGATAACTACATTGAGTTACTTGTACCATCACGCATGGCGATAACTACATCGAGTTACTTGTACCATCACGCATGGCGATAACTACATCGAGTTACTTGTACCATCACGCATGGCGATAACTACATTGAGTTACTTGTACCATCACGCATGGGGATAACTACATCGAGTTACTTGTACCATCACACATGGCGATAACTACATTGAGTTACTTGTACCATCACGCATGGCGATAACTACATTAAGTACTTTTACCATCACGCATGGCGATAACTACATTGAGTACTTTTACCATCACGCATGGCGATAACTACATTGAGTACTTTTACCATCACGCATGGCGATAACTACATTGAGTACTTTTACTATCGTGCATAGCGATACGAGCTAAATTAAAACTTCTTCAAAGTTTTGCCAGACAAATTATATCTAACTTTGGGAGCGATAATTCCAAGCGAATGCGGTCTATGAGCTTCTATGCACCATAAAAGCTTTACTTTAGGACTATTTGCTCTTGATGAAGCGATTGTTGAAACTACATGGCCAAGCTGAATGCCAGCTCCAACTTGCTGTCAGCATCATTTCCGCCCGCCTAATTCATCAAACCTGTGGATTAAATTCGGTACGTTGAGTCTGATGAGGGCGACGCACTACAAAGACAGCTGACTGGCATTCCCCATACAAATACCCCACAGTAACCTTCCCGCAAACAACGCTTCACTCCTGAAAGAGGCAGAATGGCAAGCTGGCCCTGCCACCTGGAATTCCAGGAATCGCCAGGGAATCCCAGGCTGTTGAGGATGCGGCAGAGGGACTGCAGGAGAGGCCCAGTCTCACCTCGGTGCTGCGCCGCGGTAGCCCCTGTAGCGAGCGGCCGGTCGGTGGAGCCGTCCCGCTCGGCCGAGCGCATCACGGCGTAGTTGGCGAGCGCCCGGATTGCGTAGGAGGCGGCCCCCAGGCACACAACCGGCGGCACGAGCTTCCAGAACGGCAGCAGGTTAGAGGAGGCGGTCGGCGGGGTTGAGAACACCAGCAGGCGGGCCAGGCCCTCCTTCAGGCAGTCCAGGACGCCCGGACTGTCCGAGGCGATGTCCGACTGCACAGTTTCCACCAGAGAGGCTGCGTAGAATGGCGCCACGAGAGCCCAGGTGGCAGCCTTGAGGCAAAGGTGCTGAGCCAGCTTCTTTGCGGAGCTGTGCCGGTTCACCTCTCTGGTGGTGACGGAAAATCAATGCGCCGCTTAGAAGCTGGGCTACCAAATATGACCGTTTCTCTTGCTGTGAACCAATCACCTGCTAAGTAAGGGTATCACCTGCTAAGTAAGGGTATCACCTGCTAAGTAAGGGTATCACCTGCTAAGTAAGGGTATCACCTGCTAAGTAAGGGTATCACCTGCTAAGTAAGGGTATCACCTGCTAAGTAAGGGTATCACCTGCTAAGTAAGGGTATCACCTGCTAAGTAAGGGTATCACCTGCTAAGTAAGGGTATCACCTGCTAAGTAAGGGTATCACCTGCTAAGTAAGGGTATCACCTGCTAAGTAAGGGTATCACCTGCTAAGTAAGGGTATCACCTGCTAAGTAAGGGTATCACCTGCTAAGTAAGGGTATCACCTGCTAAGGGTATCACCTGCTAAGTAAGGGTATCACCTGCTAAGTAAGGATATCACCTGCTAAGTAAGGGTATCACCTGCTAAGGGTATCACCTGCTAAGTAAGGGTATCACCTGCTAAGTAAGGATATCACCTGCTAAGTAAGGGTATCACCTGCTAAGGGAAGGGTATCACCTGCTAAGGGGAAGGGTATCACCTGCTAAGGGAAGGGTATCACCTGCTAAAAGGGAAGGGTATCACTGTTAAGGGAAGGGTATCATCTGTTAAGGGAAGGGGGTATCATCTGCTAAAATCGATCACACACATACCGACATACCATTTTAGTATATGGATTTAGTATATCTAGAAGTATCACGAGACTACGGACTTCAATCTAGTAGTACACTTATAGGAGCAATTGCATCAAGCGCTGCGATAGAAGTCAGCAGCGCCAAACTTACTTTGGAAAGTGCGTGATTTCACTGACAACATTCTCCGTGACCAGATGAAGGCCGCGCACTATGAAGACGCTACCAATGCCTTTCCATAGGCAGGCGATGCCTGAGATGCGAGGGAGTAGGAAAACATCAGTGGGACGGCGGGTCAGCTGGCAGTGGGGACGGGGGGTCAGCTGGCACTGGGTACGGTGGATCAGCTGGCACTGGGTACGGTGGATCAGCTGGCAGTGGGGACGGGGATCAGCTGGCAGTGGGGACGGGGATCAGCTGGCAGTGGGGACGGGGGGTCAGCTGGCACTGGGTACGGTGGATCAGCTGGCACTGAGTACGGTGGATCAGCTGGCAGTGGGGACGGGGGTCAGCTGGCACTGGGTACGGTGGATCAGCTGGCAGTGGGACGGGGATCAGCTGGCACTGGGACGGGGGGTCAGCTGGCAGTGGGGACGGGGATCAGCTGGCACTGGTACGGTGGATCAGCTGGCACTGGGACGGGGATCAGCTGGAACTGGGGACGGTGGATCAGCTGGCAGTGGGGACGGTGGATCAGCTGGAACTGGGGACGCGGGTTAGCTGGCAAGCTGGTGAATTGGAGGACTAACAATGGAAAATGGCCTAGAACTAGAGTTTGAATGCACAAACCTGTGTCTTGTGCAGATTGTATATGACAGGTACAAGGCTGAATGGCAACAGGTGGTAGCTCTGGCCATCATTCATCACCTGCAATTTGGATCAGTATATGGATGCTGAATGAATTCAACAGATTACGAAGTCTACATAAAAATGACATAAAAAACCAAAAGCACAAATAATGTAGAGATTTAACTAAACAGGGAAATCTTACCTGACACTGCCGCCTGAGCACAATACATGGATGAGACAGCAGTGTTTCTGCAACCAGACTGTAATTAGAAATTGGCTCACAATTGATTACATTAGTACTGTTCTATTTGAAACAGTGAAAGTAAAAACAAACTGAAACAAACCTGGCAAAGCCAACTCCAAGTGAGGCATAGGACTGGTATTGCTCTAAATTAGGAAAGATAAAAGGTGGAGATAGCTTATTTATTGCTATTTAATAAGATTATAAAAAACTACAATTAAATAAAAAACCATTTCCTACTCATTGATATTTTATGTCTATTTCAAGGCTTTTAGTTCCAAATCTAGTTAAGAGTAATTAATTCACTATAAAACTTATAGCATACAATTATTATAAACAATCTTTGTAATAAACTCATAAAATATACTTTGCCAATTACTATAAAAATTATTAAAGTCATACTATTAACATTTCTATTAAAAGAAAATGAAAATATCTAGAAATTACTCAATGCTAATGTTTTTAAAAGATGCATGCTTTTAGCACCTGGCATTTGGCTGCTCTACTTTGCTATTTGGTGCCCCAGTTTATGATGCCTAAATAAAAACTAATCTAAAAATAATAGAAAAATTCTCTAAAACACTTTTATTCACTTAATGAAACTGTTATCCATTTTGTTAAACTGGCATTCTTCCATTTTGAAAAATTCATTTCCTTAAATTTCATTAGCTGTATATAAAACTGTACAAAGCACGCATGCTAAAAAGACTTGTTAGGTAAAGATAAATCTATTGACAATGCTGACATATAGTTTGAATCAAAATTATGAATGTGAAAAATCTGTTTTAATACTTGTTTTTTTCCCAATAGCTAAGTAAAATAAATCAAGATGGATCATAATACTTGTCTGAAAAATTTGAATACATTTATGTAATAGTTTGCCATAATATACTTGAACTTTATATAATATTGTACGAGTACAAGGGGTGTTTCAAAAGTAACAAGAATTTTGTTATAACTTTTGATTGGATAAATGAATTTCCACCTAAAAATTTTACACATATGAACAACTAATAGCTTTATTTTAAGCCTAATATAGCTGCACACAACTGTATAATTGTAAATGAAAGATCATGCCTCAAAATTTTAAATTACGATTTTTGTCTATGGCAAAAGTAACCAAGTTTGAACATGTTCATCAAGTCAAAAATCTGGCACCATTTTTCATTTCTTCAGCAATTTCAGTGAGCTCTACAAAGCTGCCATTTATCTGGATACCCTTCCCACAGTGATGCACCAGTTTTGTTAATTTCCTTTTCCCAAAAAACTGCAACATTTTTGCACTATCCATAGTCTCAGTCGGAAAATTGAGCCACTTTCAAAGAATATTCTGTGGCCACATCAGTCAGAAATTGCAACTTTAACTAGGAATGCTATGCAGCTCAAAACTGCAAGATTATTCCCAAGCAACTTCCCCATAGAAAGCAGAAAGAGTGGGCCTTATGAGAAGTAGCCAAATTTAGTAGCAGAAGTTTAAAAGCCTTCAAATTTTAAACTTTTTTGAGTCTTTTTGCCATAGACAAAAATTGTAATCTACAATCTTGAGGCATAGACTTTCATTTTTGATTACACAGTTGTGTGCAGCTATTATAGTATAGCTATATAAAATAGTATTATTATTATTATAAAATAGTAATTGTTTCAGATTATCAAATCTCTTTATTTTGAATTTTTCTATAGTATATTAGAAATTAACAAAATTGCCATTAAAATGGCATCTAGATAGGCTAAACAATAGCAAATTTATATTTGCTACACTATATTTAACTATTTATTTAGGCAAATTTTTTGTATCTAGCAAAGAATACCTTAATGAAGATATTTTGTAATTTAAAATAATTTAAGCATAATTCTTATGATTTTGTATTTGGCCTACTACAAAAAATTACATAAGGTGCTCTAAATCTCCATAATTTTTAACCATAGCTACTAGCAACTAAGTATGATCTTTAGTTAAAATCTATAACCTATATTGCAGAAGGAGGGGTATACGCCAGAATTTTCCAGTGTACACTTGAGTTCTGTGGCATACACCGGTGTACATTTCTTGGCTGTGTACAGTGTGGCATATAGTGTGGCCCATAGTCAGGAAGGTGTCCGTACGCAGGAATATTCCCACGTACACTTGGCCGTTAGAATCAGTTTCGGCATACAGATCTTCAGAAAACTGGTATATCTGCGTATCTGCGTACACACACAACAGAACGACAAAATTGGCGTACCAATTTTACTGGTGGCATCATAACCACTGTCCGCATACGTAAGCAAGCTTGCATTGTGACCTTTTTTACAAATCATATTCAATCTTATTTGTGTTGTATCGTATGTCTTTGCTGATTTATGGCCATTGAAAAAATGAAAGAATAATAAAACCCTATTGGAATAAGTTTTCAGACACTGTGGACAGTGCATCTAGTGCGCCATGGCAATCATAAAGTGGCCTGGACGATGCGTCATGACAATCTTCAAATCCTAAGGTGGTATGGACGATGTGTCATTCAAATCTTCAAATCCTAGGGTGCCATAGCACTCTAGGTTTAGGTGATATTGTGCATGACTCCAGTCTCTATCATGTTCATTCTGATGATGCATCACTCTTTTTGAGAGATTTAAAGAGATTGAGAGAAAGTTGTGTGTTTTACCGCACTTGTGTTTTACTGCACTCTGTTCTGTACTGTACTTCTGCCCCCTTCTGTTGTAGTTGCATCTATTTCTTAATTCTTAGTCTACTCGTCTTTTGACTTACAAAGTTACATTGTTGGTCTATTCAAAGAAAAATAAATAATGTAAATAGTGTGGCAATTGCATCAGTGAGTACTTAAAATAATTACGAACACTGAAACCCTTTACTTCAATTTGGCTAATCGGTTAATACAAAATGAAGAAACTCCGTGATGAACAACACAGAGTTCACGAACAAACAAAATTGTCTTTGCCTTATCCACACACTTTTTCAGTAGTAGTTGTAGCACTTTGGCTCGGGTCGGGTTATCAAATCTGATAACTATTTAGCATGGTGTTTCGAAGAATATTTTCACATTTAAATGTCAGCATAAATAAATGTACGCGCAACCAATCAAAAAGATAATTAAACAAAGCAGAAAATTTGTTGAGACTTTTAATAGAATTTAGTTTACTTTTTTATTTCTTGCAACTGCGTTATAAGAGAACATTAAGAGCAATTAGCATTTGGCACTATGTTATAATGTTTATGAGGCAATAAAGAACATTTCTGCTGCGATCTTTCAACTACAATTTCCAATTTTACGATTAACTTGCATGATATTCTAGATGACACAGCAATCAATACATATGATAGG
>NIVC01000820.1:22500-31158 GCA_002269645.1 Macrostomum lignano | reverse complement strand
AGACGAACTCGGCGATGCTCAGCTGGACGAAGTGCTGGCCAAGATTTCAGGAATCGCAGCGGTGCCGTGCCGTACAGGGCCTTCCTGGAGCTGTTCCACATTTCGTGAGCTGGGTTCCGGTTGGGAACTAGATCTAGCTGCAGATCTAAATGAGGAACTAGATCTAGCTGTCGATCTAAATGAGGAACTAGATCTAGCTGTCGATCTAAATGAGGAACTAGATCTTGCTGTCGATCTAAATGAGGAACTAGATCTAGCTGCTCGATCTAAATGAGGAACTAGATCTTGCTGTCGATCTAAATGAGGAACTAGATCTAGCTGCAGATCTAAATGAGGAACTAGATCTAGCTGTAGATCCCAATGAGGAACTAGATCTAGCTGCAGATCTAAATGAGGAACTAGATCTAGCTGCAGATCTAAATGAGGAACATGATCTAGCTGTAGATCCCAATGAGGAACTAGATCTAGCTGCAGATCTAAATGAGGAACTAGATCTAGCTGTAGATCTAAATGAGGAACTTGATCTAGCTGTAGATCCGAAACTCGGAAGTAGATCCGGCATCCCTGTCGCCCGCCTCCCGCAGGCCGAACTCCTGGAACCGGGATGCCGCAGCCGGTCGAGTCCGCATCTCGCGGCCGCCCACGCCGCTCCGCCCGCAGTCGGCTTCCGTGTCGGCAGGCGCCGCCGCCGCCGCCCTCGAGGAGCTGCGGCTGTCCAGAGCGGCGCAGGAGGAAGCGGCGACAGCGCAGGACCGTCTGGCGACCCGGCGGGGTGACCGACCGGTCAGTGAGACCAGCCTGCTGGTGGAGGACGCCCTGCGTCACCGGTTCCACCAGGTGGACAAGCTGTACAAGCAGATGGACCGGCGGAACACGGGCCGGCTGAGCAAGGCTCAGTTCCGGAGCCTGCTGGGCGCGTGAGTGACAGTTCTGGGATTTGCGGGATGAGTCACTCTATGATGCGATTGATGAGTCACTCTATGATGCGATTGATGAGTCACTCTATGATGCGATGGATGAGTCACTCTATGATGCAATGGATGAGTCACTCTATGATGCGATGGATGAGTCACTCTATGATGCGATGGATGAGTCACTCTATGATGCGATGGATGAGTCACTCTATGATGCGATGGATGAGTCACTCTATGATGCGATGGATGAGTCACTCTGTTGTCCGGTTCATGGAGTCACTTTATAATGCGATTGATGAGTCACTCTATGATGCAATTGATGAGTCATTCTATGATGCGATTGTTGAGTCACTCTATGATGCGATTGATGAGTCATTCTATGATGCGATTGTTGAGTCACTCTATGATGCGATTGATGAGTCACTCTGTTGTCCGGTTCATGGAGTCACTTTATGATACAATTGATGAGTCACTCTATGGTGCGATTGATAAGTCACTCTATGATGCGCTTAATAAATTATTCTACCAACCAAAGTGAGTCACTTAGCCTCAACTCTTCCCCGAACTTTCAGAGCCAGCGTGACCCTGACAGACTCGGAGCTGGACACCCTGTGGTCCACGCTGGACACTGACGCTCAGGGCGGCTGGACTTACAGGCAGATGGTGCGCTACTTCATGACTAACCTGCACGAGCGAACGCAGGAGCGGCTTCGGACTACCAACGGTGGCAGAAACGGGTGGCGCTGTGAGTTTCCAGTGTATGACGTCATCCCGCATCATCCAATCAGAGTTTGCCAAGAGCTAAAAGGCTGTCTGCCCCTGTATCCCATATCAGCCAATCAGAGATCGCCAACAGCTAAAAGGCTCTCTGCCCCTGTATTCCATATCAGCCTATCAGAGATCCCCAAAAGCTAAAAGGCTCTCTGCACCTGTATCCCATATCAGCCAATCAGAGATTCCCAAGAGCTAAAAGGCTCTTTGCCCCTGTATCCCATATCAGCCAATCAGAGATCGCCAAGGGCTAAAAGTTTATCTGCGTACTTCAACCAATAAGAAGCCGATCGGTGCGAACTAATTTCCAAAATGAGAACTCTTTCTCTTTCTCTGCAGGTCAAACCGCCGACCCCAACGTGACCCGCCTCAGGCAGTGGCGGGCAGCCAATCAGCAGCGAGCCACGCAGCCGTCGCGGGCCCAGCCGGCCGCTCGCTTGTCGACACCCCAGGAGGTTGTCGATCTGCGAGCCGACGCCCTGATTGACAAGTGCCGCCTGGTGGTCGTGGAAAACTGGGACGAGCTGAAGCGAGTGCTGAGGCACCTCGATCCCCAGGGCACCTCTCACATTCAGAGGGCAGAGTTTCGGGTAAGTATGCAGTCCAAGCCTTTCTCAGTGTCTACTTCTCAGATTCTACTTTTCAGATTCTACTTCTCAGATTCTACTTCTCAGATTCTAATTCTCAGATTCTACTTCTCAGATTCTACTTCTCAGATTCTAATTCTCAGATTCTACTTTTCAGCGTCGACTTTTAATGTCTTCGCTCTTGTGTCTACTTAGCTTTTCCTACTTCTTAGTGTCCACTTCTTAGTGTCTACTCCTCAGTGTCTACTTCTTAGTGCGTATTTCTCATAGTCTACTTCTCAAGGTCTAATTCTCATAGTCTACTTCTCATAGTCTACTTCTCATAGTCTACTTCTCATAGTCTACTTCTCATAGTCTAATTCTCATAGTCTATTTCTCAGATTCTACTTCTCAGATTCTACTTCTCAGATTCTACTTCTCAGATTCTACTTCTCAGATTCTACTTCTCAGATTCTACTTCTCAGATTCTACTTCTCAGTACCTACTTCTCATAGTCCAATCGACTATCAGCAAACCAGAGCCAATCCCCACACGCATCCGCAGGCCCTGGTGCAGGAGTTCAAGCTGCCGCTGACCCCAACAGAAATCGACACGCTTTCTAAGAAATTTGAGCCCAGAGGCAACGGCCGGTAAGAAAAAGAAGAGTTTTTTATTAATTTGATGCGAATTTCGCTCACCAGCCCCATCCCCATCTCCAGCTTCAACTATTTGGACTTTCTGAAGCGATTCGTCAAGAAGGCTGACGAGCGAACTGGAGCAGTGCTCAGCGACAAGGTCAGACACTGCTGACAGCTGACAATATTTTTACTGTTTGATGTATCAGATCATTGCCGCTAATTGTTGGATGCCGGCTCCTGTTGCAGAAAACTGGCGCCAGAGTTCGAGTTGAAGAAATCGTTGAGCGAATGCGGGAGAAGGTGAGCGGTGAATTGTGATAAATGACGAACAAAAATAATTATTCAAGAATTGTAAAATTTATGGACATTTAATTTTGCTTTAATATTAAAGTACACGTAAGACAGTAAAGTACAAGTTATAGACAGTAAAGTACAAGTTATAGACAGTAAAGTACAAGTTATAGACAGTAAAGTACAAGTTAAACACAGTAAAGTGCAAGCTGAAGCCAATCTCCGCCACCCCGCCAGCTGCTATTCGAGTGGAAGAGCCTCCTGCTGGCATTCCGCAAGTTCGACGCGCAGAAGACGGGCCACCTGACCGAGGCGGAGCTGCGCCGCGTGGTGCAGAGCTGCGGCTTCCGGCTGTCCGAAGACGACCTGTTCATCCTACTGACCGAGTTCGACTTGGACTTGGACGGCCGGGTCAACTACCAGGAGTTTGTCATGCAGCTGCTGGACGTGGCCGAGTCACCCTAATCGGGCCCGAGATTTTTATGAGTAGCAAGTGGCGAGTGCGAACGATTTTTTTACGAGCTGGATGAAAAAACCAATATTCAATAAATTATAGCTCTACCCAAAGTAGCCTACTTACTTAGTAGAGCAAAAGGCATGTGAAACAGAATTGATAAAAATCTGTCCGTAATTTATGAAATAGCTTGGTAGCTCAGGGCTCGAGAGCTAAGGATTGGGAGCTAAGGATCGGGAGCTAAGGATTGGGAGCTAAGGATCGGGAGCTAAGGATCGGAAGCTAAGGATCGGAAGCTAAGGATCGGGAGCTAAGAATTGGGAGCTAAGGATCGGGAGCTAAGGATCGGGAGCTAAGGATCGGGAGCTAAGGATCGGGAGCTAAGGATCGGGAGCTAAGGATTGGAAGCTAAGGATCGGGAGCTAAGGATCGGGAGCTAAGGATCGGGAGCTAAGGATCGGGAGCTAAGGATCGGGAGCTAAGGATCGGGAGCTAAGGATCGGGAGCTAAGGATCGGGAGCTAAGGATCGGGAGCTAAGGATCGGGAGCTAAGGATCGGGAGCTAAGGATCGGGAGCTAAGGATCGGGAGCTAAGGATCGGGAGCTAAGGATCGGGAGCTAAGGATCGGGAGCTAAGGATCGGGAGCTAAGGATCGGGAGCTAAGGGCTCAATAGCTCAGTAAATTCATGCATAAAGATTAAGCGCTCGCCAAGGCAGCAGTCCTAGTAAAATGCTAAAATGCTATAATACTACTTCTGAAATCATTATTGTCAGTAGTATGTTGTTTTACTGTCTTGTTGCTAGGTGATTTCTCGTGCCTCTATAAATTGAAGCTCCAAGATAGGGTGATGACATAGGTGATGATATTTTATTTTGTTTAACTACGTAAATATTTTGTTATATTTCAATATGCTATATTTGTTATTAATCTATATGCGTCTTCAAACCAGGGATTAAAGCCGTTAGCTGATGGATTAACATGCCATTGTTTGCTGCATTGCTATAATTTTTGTTTTAATGTGCACAAGCCCCTACGCGCTAAAATTCGAATTGATGATAATTTTGTTTTATTTTTCTCCCTCAAGCCCCATGCAGGCTGGTTGAATCGGACAATATTATCATTTACTTCCGAGTACAAGAGAAGTTTGACGTGACATGCATATTGTCTTCGTATTTATATGCCTGACTTTTTAACCAATTAGAGACATTTTCTGATTTCAAAACCTCTTTTTGTTTTATTGATATTAACGAATTCTGTCCATCAGTGGCACGCGGCTAATTTTATCCGTACTTGAGCGCTCCGACAATGATGGCTTCGAGGCGAAATACACCTCACAGACGCCTGCTAGCATCTCAAAGCAGGACCAAAATTGCCAGTTCGTAAACAGGCATTGCAGCTCAGATCCGCTGCTGTTGCCGTGCTGTTGCACTCAATTATTCACACAGAAACAGCTGCTCAGCAGGGCTGCTGAGTGCTGAGAACGACAGCGCCCTTGGCTGTTAACATAATTGCTTCATCATTCACTGCGCGGGGAGAGGGGCAGCTCATTGTTCTCAGAAAGTGGAGTTCTATGGGCAGAAAAATATTCTAATTTTAGCAGCCCGACTCAGAACTCAGAACAAACAAGATGTTTATTGGGCTATTATCGTGTTTACTAGTGCGGCAATAAACAGCATCACATAAACTGCCTATATCAATCCAACACGGGGAGCATTGAGCAATTCCCAATCAACTCAGAAGAGTGAAATTTGCTGACACAGCATTGAGTTCGGTAAGCGGATCACGACATTGCTGCTCTGATTGTTCTGCTACTGCTACTGCTACTACTACTGCTACTGCTACTGCTACTACTATTACTACTACTACTACTACTACTATTACTACTACTACTACTACTACTATTGCTACTACTACTACTACTACTACTATTACTACTACTACTACTACTATTACTACTACTACTACTACTATTACTACTACTACTACTACTACTATTGCTACTACTACTACTACTACTACTATTACTACTACTACTACTACTACTACTACTACTACTACTACTACTACTACTACTACTACTACTACTACTACTACTACTACTACTACTACTACTACTACTACTACTACTACTACTACTACTACTACTACTACTACTACTACTACTACTACTACTACTACTACTACTACTATTTTTCACTAAAAGAAAACCTTAGACTATGCTTTCAAGTCTGCCAAACGGAGAGGCAGCAGGTGTCCCACTAAGTCACGTGACCTGCGGCTCCCTTGTCAGCGCCACTGTTAATCCGCTGTAGCCAAGTCACTAATTCGAAGCTATAAAAATCCATTTATGGAGTCGAATTCGGCAGTCACAGCTGGTGTTGACACCAGCTGCCACTCAGCTCAGAACATGTCGGGGCAGTCAATCCAGTTGCGCTGATCCCTCAGGCTTTCATGGTGACAGAGGATTATCAGCCGAGATCCTTGGCCACGCAGCGGGTGGGTGGCAAATCCCCAGCAACTGAAAGGCATAAAAGGCCCCCAAAATCGCCCCCAAAATTTTGCTTCAACTTTGCCAAACTCTGATTTGAAACATTCCCGCAGCTTCTGCCAGCAGCCATGCTCTCCAACCTTTGCCTCTGCATCCTTCTGGCCGCATCAGCCAGCCTCTCCCTGGCCTGCAGCCCCGCCAGCGTCACGGACTCGCTGGTCATCGGAGGCCGCACCATCAGCCAGGAGCTGGTGAACAAGTACATCGAGCAGTTCAGCAGCTGCCTGAAGCTGTTCCCCGGCTCAACCAACAGCACATTCCGTACTGGCCGCATTGAGCAGTTCAGCTGCATGAGCTGCTTCTGGGGCGACTGCCTGCTGGCCGGCAAGCTGCCGCCAGACGATGGAGACTGCAGGTCGTACCGCGGCCCGGACTGCAGGGTGTACCAGGGCCTGGCCAATGACATGTCTCAGCCCTGCAGCTGAGCGCTTCGATTGAGGTCCCGAACTCGCTCCCCAATTATTTATAGTCTAACGTTTATAATATACTTTCCTCGCAATACAAAAGCAATGCACTGATAAACACGGTGAATCTGAAATCATGAAATCATATGCATTGTGCAATAATAAACTTCAAAACTGTGTTGCTTTGAATTTCGATAAAATCTATAATATTTAATAATTCAGAACGAAAGAATGCTGCTTCATAAGTGCGCTATCATGCATACTACTTGGAAAAGTGAACTCTCAGTAGTTGATCAATTATTAATGAGAATTTATGAAATGCACCCAAACTTAGGCCTTATGCTTTCAGAGCCGTCGTCTGGTTAGGCTAATTTCTACCTTTATCTGCTTTGCCTACTTTGCCTACTTTATCTACTTTATCCACTATATCTACTTTATCTACTTTATCTACTTTATCTACTTTATCTACTTTATCTACTTTATATGCTATATCTATTTTATCTACTATATCTACTTTATCTACTATATCTACTTCATCTACTTCATCCACCCTAGCCAGTCTGTGCTCACCTACTTCAACTACCTGAGCCAATATGCTCATCAAGCTAAGCAGCTCAGCCCATCTGAGTAATCGTCATAAATCTTCGAGCCTCGCCCTGACAGGAACTCAATAAAGCGAGTTGTATTGGTGAAAAAGCAATATCCCAAGCAGAAGGCTCTTTCCTGTCTGCTTTTCTGCGAATTTCTGGGCTATATTCTAAAAAAGTTCCCAACAATCTTTTTAAAAGATTTGAAAAATGCAAGCTAAGCTTACTGCTTAGTCTATGTCCTAAACCGTAGCAGAGCAGCATATCCTGCAGTTTTAAAATAGATCCTACAAACTATGCTATTTTTAGAAGTCAATGAGTCAGCCCAGCGCCAAGTGGGGGATGGGCCATAGACAGTCTTCGCACTGAATCAATGATCTTGAGGCCATAGACATCCTGCCTTCCTGTTGACCTGAAGGAGGCCCCAGTGCAAGTTGAGTGGCCTCAATACCCTCTGCTTTATACTGACAAAAGCTTAAGTAGCACTTTCTGCTGCCCTGATGATCCCAGCATCCGTCATGACCTCGGAGTTCTCCGCCAGCTCGCAACTGCCGCAGTGGACGGTGCAGACCAGAGGCCAGGGCCGCCTGCCGGCCGAGTCCAAGTGCGAGCTGTTCACCAGCCTGGGCGTGCCCACCTGTTTCTACCCGTTCGCCGTGTTCCGGCTGAACCGGCGGGATGAAAGCGCCGAGCCCTGCTGGGCGCTGCGCGGCCATCCGGGATTTCTGCACCACGCCGAGCTGCTGGAGTTCTACACGAGCCTCTGGTGCAGCCTGGGCATCAACAGCAGCTGCTTTGAGGCCGGCTGGGTGCGCACGGTGCAGCTGCCAACCGCGCTGTCCATGCTGTTTGCCTGCGACTCCTCGGTGCACGCGCTATCAACCGCGGACGCCTGCCTGGTGCAGAGCCTCGCCCGATGGCGCTTCGACGGCGCCAGGATCCGCTGCAACAACCAGCGGCACAACGAGCGCGCGACGGTGGAGGAGCAGCGGCACGCGTACCTGCACCAGCTGCAGAAGCGAATCAACGACTCCTTGCTGCTGGGTGAGTCAGAGATGCAGGGCATCCTGCAGCTGCACTGGGAGACATCGCGGGAGTCGCTGGTGGACCTCGTCGACGTTGTGGAGTCGATTGAATCGCGGATGTCAAAATCAACTGGAGACTCGCTGCAGCCTCTGGAGCTGATGGAGCCTGAAGAGTCGCAGGAGCCTCCGGAGTCGCCTGCGGAGCTTGAGAAGCCTCAGGAGCCTCAGGAGCTTCAGGAGCTTCAGGAGCCTCAGGAGTCTCAAAAGTCTGAGAAGTCGCTGAAGATTCAAACGCCTCGACAGTCGCAGAAATCTCAAGTGTCTCGAAAGCACAAGGAGCCAATGGAGCCTCGGAAATCTCGGGAGCCTCGGGAATCTCGGGATCCTCGGGAATCTCGGGAGCCTCGGGAATCTCAGGAGCCTCGGGAATCGCAGGAGCCTCGGGAGCCTCAGAAGCC
>NIVC01000820.1:0-17500 GCA_002269645.1 Macrostomum lignano | reverse complement strand
GTCCGAGGAGCTGCCGAACCGAGTCTGCTCGATGGTCATGAACCGGACGGTGGCGTTGGTGGCGGGAGACGCTCGCGAGTTGAAGGTGATGGCGGAGTTAAAGGAGTTGGGCAGGTTGAACAGGAAGCTGAGGGTGCAGACGCACACGATGGTCAGCTTGGTGTCGGTGCGGTGGCAGCGGGTGCGCCTGAAGTGGAAATACTTCATGGCCATGTAGCGCTCGATGCCGAGGAGGACCGTCAGCCAGGCGCACACGGTCTGCAGCGTGAAGTTCACCGTGGTCGTCACGTAGACGCTGGCGAAGGCGAGGGCCGACCGGAGCAGGTGGAAAGCCTTCGCGTTGCAGGGGAACCTGGCGCTGTGGTCCTGGCACCTGGGGGTGGCGAGGGAGTGGGGTTGGCTGAGATGCTGGCTGTGTGTGCTGTGGGTGAGGAGTGGGGTTGGCTGGGGTGCTGGCTGTGTGCTGTGGGTGAGGAGTGGGGTTGGCTGGGGTGCTGGCTGTGTGCTGTGGGTGAGGAGTGGGGTTGGCTGGGGTGCTGGCTGTGTGCTGTGGGTGAGGAGTGGGGTTGGCTGGGGTGCTGGCTGTGTGCTGTGGGTGAGGAGTGGGGTTGGCTGGGGTGCTGGCTGTGTGCTGTGGGTGAGGAGAGGGGTTGGCTGGGGTGCTGGCTGTGTGCTGTGGGTGAGGAGTGGGGTTGGCTGGGGTGCTGGCTGTGTGCTGTGGGTGTGGAGTGGGGTTGGCTGGCGTGCTGGCTGTTTGTGCTGTGTGTGAGGAGTGGGGTTGGCTGGGGTGCTGGCTGTTTGTGCTGTGGGTGAGGAGTGGGGTTGGCTGGGGTGCTGGCTGTTTGTGCTGTGGGTGAGGAGTGGGGTTGGCTGGGGTGCTGGCTGTGTGCTGTGGGTGAGGAGTGGGGTTGGCTGGGGTGCTGGTTGTGTGCTGTGGGTGAGGAGTGGGGTTGGCTGGGGTGCTGGCTGTGTGCTGTGGGTGAGGAGTGGGGTTGGCTGGGGTGCTGGCTGTGTGCTGTGGGTGAGGAGTGGGGTTGGCTGGGGTGCTGGCTGTTTGTGCTGTGGGTGAGGAGTGGGGTTGGCTGGGGTGCTGGCTGTGTGCTGTGGGTGAGGAGTGGGGTTGGCTGGGGTGCTGGCTGTTTGTGCTGTGGGTGAGGAGTGGGGTTGGCTGGGGTGCTGGCTGTGTGCTGTGAGTGAGGAGTGGGGTTGGCTGGGGTGCTGGTTGTGTGCTGTGGGTGAGGAGTGGGGTTGGCTGGGGTGCTGGCTGTGTGCTGTGGGTGAGGAGTGGGGTTGGCTGGGGTGCTGGCTGTGTGCTGTGGGTGAGGAGTGGGGTTGGCTGGGGTGCTGGCTGTGTGCTGTGGGTGAGCTCAGAGTGGGGTTGGCTGGGGTGCTGGCTGTGTGCTGTGGGTGAGCTCAGAGTGGGGTTGGCTGGGGTGTTGGCTGTGTGCTGTGCGTGAGTGTGGTTGATTTAAGCCTTTTCGTTAACTGTATTAAATACATGTAGCTGGAGAATTCCTCTCATTCTTTTAACCCTCCAACATATTGTTCAAAATGATTCAAAGGCCAGGTTTAAAACGGATGAAAGCGGAGTGCGGAGCGAGGTTAATGAAATTAGACTCCTGTAATTCCGTATCGTCGCTTCGCATGCTTGCGTGACACGGCGGAGCAACAGGCCTCTGGGTGGATTGAGGCCAGGATTTTGCCTGTTGCCGGTTATCGCAGAGATTCGCATTTTCCCTCTCCCACTCCGCCCCCAGGTTGCCTTTCCTGCTCTACCAGCGCCCTGGATGCGGCGGAGTCTCTGAGTCTGAGGAATGGGGATGAAGCGGCTTGTTGCTGTTGGATACCGGGAGCAGCAAGCCTGCCTGGTTTTTCTGTGGCAGCCGCGGTGCCGGCCGAGGTTCCCGGGACTTGAGCGGCTGCGCATTCGAGGATATTGAATTTCGGCTGCACTTTTATCCCCGAAATTAGACTACCAATTCGAGTCCATTTTACCTCGAATGACCTGTCAATCATCGCTGCAAAGAGGTGAAGCTTCTCTAGGGGAGCCGTGCCAGCATCTTGATGAGGCCAATCCGTAGCCATTAGAGTCGCTTTAATAATGGGTGGGGCTCTTGGACGGAGGCTGCAGGGGGCCAGGCCGGCCTCTCATATTCCTCCCGAATTTCAATTAACAAAATTGCCAATCCCCTGCACCTGGCTGGGCGGGAGCAGAGGCGGGAGGGCAGGTGGCGGCAGTCGGAGCTAATCAACCCCCCCCCCCCCAGATGAGAGGAGACTGCTGCCCTGCACGAACAGCCTGGCCGGGTCTCCCAGGAAATCAGAGTCTGCACCGTCGGAGGCTGTCCCAAAGGCCCGCGCTAAAACACGGCTTCGTCCAACAATGCTCAATATTTCGAGCTGTCAAAGATGTTTCGTGCAGTCTGTCAGGCTCTGGTTTTAAATCACTTTTCTTTCTTGTTTTACGCATTAGTGGATTACCAGCTGTTTTTGTACTTTAAAGAGATTAGCTGGTGTTTATGATCAACAGCGGCTTCTTGAGAACTCCCTGCGCGTTAGCTTGGCTACGTGTGAAGGCGGTCAGGACTCCAGCTGACTCCCTACCTGATTGCGGTGAGCACACAGGAGGTGCATAACAGCAGGAACCCCCCCCCCCCTACCTGATTGCGGTGAGCACACAGGAGGTGCATAACAGCAGGAACCCCCCCCCCCCTACGTGATTGCGGTGAGCACATAGGAGGTGCAGAACAGCAGAACCCCCCCCCCCTACCTGATTGCGGTGAGCACACAGGAGGTGCATAACAGCAGGAACCCCCCCCCCTACCTGAGCGCGCATAGGAGGTGCAGAACAGCAGAACCCCCCCCCCCCCTACCTGATTGCGGTGAGCACATAGGAGGTGTAGAACAGCAGAACCCCCCCCCCTACCTGAGCGCGGTGAGCACATAGGAGGTGTAGAACAGCAGGAACAGGGCATCCACCAGGGAGATGGCGGCCATGTAGGTGTACGCCGGGCCCTCGAACTGCTGCCTGCGGAAGATGCAAAAGTTTAGCACATTGAGCAGGAAGCCGGAGACGCACAGCAGCATGGGCAGGTAGAAGGTGAGCAGCAGCTCAAGCCTGAGCTCGGTGCCGCTCACCTGGCACTCGGACCGGTTGCTGAGGGCCGCGCGGATCGCAGACACCGGGGAGCTGCAGGTCAGGTTCAGCTGCTCCTTGGCCAGCAACTCCGGCCGCATCTCCATCATTGACCTGCCTGACATTGGGAAGTAGGTTGGCAGCTCGGGATGCTGGGTTGGGGACTGCGCGCTGCTGCATCTGGGATGCTAGCTGATATGGACTCGCCCTGCCAATGGGAGACCCCAGCCCGTGACTGGCTGCTTGGGGGAGGGGGTACGCAGAGCTCTGGGGATTTCCAATGGCCATGGCAGTGGGGATTTGAAATTTCAGAGGCATCCGATGGGGAATTTCCAGCGAGTATGAGGATTTCAACCTTGGAAATTTCCCATAGATATAGAAATGCCCGCTGTAACCCATGGGAATTCTCCCCATCAATAATTAAAATTTCTCCCCATCGATAATTGAGAATTCTCCTAATCAATATTCGGAAATTCTCCCTATCAATAATTGGGAATTCTCCCTATCGATAATTGGGAATTCTCCCTATGAATATTTGGGAATTCTCCCTATCAATAATCGGGAATTCTCCCTATCGATGATTGGGACTTCTTCCTATCAATAATCGGGAATTCTCCCTATCGATAATTGGGAATTCTCCCTATGAATATTTGGGAATTCTCCCTATCAATAATCGGGAATTCTCCCTATCGATGATTGGGACTTCTTCCTATCAATAATCGGGAATTCTCCCTATCGATAATTGGGAATTCTCCCTATGAATATTTGGGAATTCTCCCTATCAATAATCGGGAATTCTCCCTATCGATGATTGGGACTTCTTCCTATCAATAATCGGGAATTCTCCCTATCGATAATTGGGAATTCTCCCTATGAATATTTGGGAATTCTCCCTATCAATAATCGGGAATTCTCCCTATCGATTATTGGGACTTCTTCCTATCAATAATCGGGAATTCTCCCTATCAATAATTGGGATGTCAGCTGTATAACCGATAGGAATTCTCCCTATCAATAATCGGGAATTCTCCCTATCAATAATTGGGATGTCAGCTGTATAACCGATAGGAATTCTCCCTATCAATAATTGGGAATTCTCCCTATCAATATTTGGGAATTCTCCCTATCAATATTTGGGAATTCTCCCTATCAATAATCGGGATGTCAGCTGTATAACCGATAGGAATTCTCCCTATCAATAATTGGGATGTCAGCTGTATAACCGATGGGAATTCTCCCTATCAATAATTGGGAATTCTCCCTATCAATAATTGGGAATTCTCCCTATCAATAATTGGGAATTCTCCCTATCAATAATTGGGTATTCTCCCTATCAATAATTGGGAATTCTCCCTATCAATAATTGGGAATTCTCCCTATCAATAATCGGGAATTCTCCCTATCAATAATTGGGAATTCTCCCTATCAATAATCGGGAATTCTCCCTATCGATGATTGGGACTTCATCCTATCAATAATCGGGAATTCTCCCTATCAATAATTGGGATGCCAGCTGTATAACCGATAGGAATTCTCCCTATTGATGTTGGGATGCCAGCTCCTCAAGCTACAAATGGGTGGCATCGAGCAGCTCTAGTGCAGCACATCTTGCGAGCGCTCATCAAATAACAGGCGTCAATAATTACATGCGTCAAGCAGCGAGGAGCCATCAGTCGAGATATTTTTTGAAAAAAAGAAAGAAAAATGAGGGTGACAAAAATTGCAAATAATCCGGGTGGCTCTCCATTGCCTTTGACTCAGAATGGAAAGCATGTCATTTGCATACGTAGCTCGCCCACGAGAGAAAATTTCCGCATTTCTGCATACTTCATTTTTACAATTCTAAGGTAGGAGGCCTATAAATTTATCTTGATATTTTCGCAACGCGCGTTAAAGTACGAGTATCACGTGATCTCTTTCTATCAACGGTATTAAACGGTTTTCTTACTAAGCAGGAGTGGATTTTCAGTTTTGCTTGATCCAGAGTTCGGTCATCCAAACCTACGGGCCTGTATCGCAAGACGGTATCGGAAAGGCAACCGGCATTTCGGCGGTGCGCCATGCAGGGTCCCTGCGAGGAGGAACAATCAATGCCGCGCATGTACTCAAGCAACAAATAACCAACGTGCCCTCGCAACTCCTCACGCCCAAGCAGCCCCAGACTAGCTCAGTGGCACTTTGCCACACCCCTCCCCGCATAAGCCAATCATATCCCAGCCGGTCAGGCGCCTTCGGCGCGGATTCTCATATGGATCGCCTTAGAAGCTCATCGGTTTGGCCGGGCGCGGCTGGCGCTGGCCACGGCAAAAGCGGTGCCGCAGGCGGATCCGGACGTTGTTGCTGGCACCCCATGCAGCGGGCAGCCGACCTCTCGATCTCCTTGTCCATACTGGGCCACCAAATGCTGCTCCTGGCGAGTGCCTGACTCGCTAGTGAATGCAATATCTAGCTGTGGCGGACTTCAGCGTCAGAGATGCCTGGTTAGAGCGCTGGAGCTGAGAATCTGCTGGTTGTTTATAGCACAGACAAGACGATCATGCAGCATGTCGTACAGCACGGTGCTGAAGTTGCAGTGCTCGGACAGCTTTCCTAAGCTCCGCTATGTACGCAGACATGGTCTCATCCGATTGACAAACGCGGTTGTTGAACATATGAAGCATGCACTAATTCTGGCGGCTTTGGGTTGCAATGTTTCTCTAGGAGTCGCAGATCTGTGTAGGACTTGTCTGTGAGCTTCTCTGGTGAGCACAGGTTCCTGGCTGCCTTTGAATGTCTCACTGTCACATACACTGAGCAGTAGCGCTCGTTAGCTTCTTGGTGTCATCTTCCACATCGTTGGCTAGGAAATGCTGCTTTTGATACTCAGGCCAAGGACTAATTAAGAAGTTTAACGAAGTGACTTCATTGGTTCTTGACTCAGGCCTGATACTCAGTTCATCTATTCAGTAATAGATTACTGAAGTTGCAAACGCAATATATTCTTTCTTGATATTATTTTATTGTTTCTGTACTCATCTGGCTGCAAAGGTAGAAAATATAAATGATATCTTCTAATTTCTAACTTTATAGATGACTATATTAATAGTCGATTTCAGTGGTAAAACATGCTGGTTATTTGATGCTTAATGTCGGTTATTGTTCTGAGCTTTTATGTCTTATTCCGGGATTGATCTTCGCGAAAAGCATATATGAACGACTGTGAAAAACGTAATATTACAAATCTAGTTTTCTAAGAAAAGCAAAAATAGTGGAGTTGAGCCTGCTGACGATATCTTCTACATATAAACTGTAGTTTTTGACCCTGCAATACTTTTCGTCCTGTTAGCAGTATTCGATATATTACACTATTATTAGGTTAGATTGAAAGGTACCATTCGGGAAAATCTTCATGGCGGCTAAAACTCCAAAACCCGATGATTCTTTCCCACTTTTTGAAAAATTTACAACACTGTCAAAAAAGAAAGCTAAAGAAAAGGATGAAGGTAATGATTGTAAACTTTTGTTTTCTTCCAAAAATAGCTGGAGATTTTTTGAACTTATAATAAACGCTTTGGCTTAGTATTGGTATAATATGTTGATTGGCAATATGGTTATTGGGCATAGTTCTAGTTTACTTCGTTATATTCCAACCCCCCTCTACCCTTGAATAGAGGGCGAAATAATTTAACGCAGTAAACTAGAACTATGCCGGTTATTGCTTTGAATTCCACCATTATCATTTATATCAATAACAGGGTCCTTATAATAGGAATAATAGAAACTCTAATATGCATGCATACTTGTAGCAAAATCTATGGCTTCTTTATAATATCACCATTTTCCTATAGTCATAGCTATAAGAGCTATTTCCTTTATAAAAATTTGCTTATTTTGTAGAAATCATACAAATGCCTACAAGTATTTCTTTTACAAGTCTCAAAAAATTTCAATAACTTCTAAAAGATGTTATTTTATACAGTTTTATGAACATATTATCAATATAAGAATCATTAAGATAAATCCTTAAATGATAAAGTATTATCATAATCATATCAATACCAAAATGCCATGTTAGCTGTCCTCTTTACAAAAATAGGATATATTAATTGATAATAATCATCAATAGGCTATATTACCTTAATGATAATGGCCTTGCAATGCAAGGTAAAATTCATCTTAAAAACAAATAAGTTCTGCATAGAAAATAAAAAATTAAATGCCTAAGCACAAAAAAATTCATTATATGTTGGCTTTAAGAAAGCTTTTATAAATTATTATTGGCACTAATACTACCATTGCTACACTAATCTAACAATATGTACAAATTTCTAGCAAAAAAACCTACTGTTCTGCACACCTTTGTTGGTTAAAGCTTTTTGTATGCATTTAATGTATGAAATACACCCTAGGTGGCTCTATCTATTTAATTGTTAGGCATATAAACCTATGCCTTGGAAGGTTAGCCATCTAGCATAAGCTTTAAATGAATTGGCCTTGTATAAAATTTAATTAAGTAATATAATGCAAGATTCAACATATTTAATCCTTAGATGCTCTTTTATTTGAAATGTAGATTTTATGCTCCTAAATATTCCCCCTTTCAAAGCAAAATTTATGCTTAAATCTCTCTTGAAAATCACAATTTTTCATCATACCAATTGCCATCTAGGCTTTTATTTTATTAGCTATAGGCCCTAAGAATGCCAAATAATTCTAGCAAAGAAAAGAAACTAAAGTTGAATCTACATGTATCCCTGACATTTTCTTAATGCTTTACTTATAGTAATAATAGCAGAATATTGCATGCATAATCTCTTTTTTAATACTATACTTACTAATACTCATAGTAAGATTTTTAAAAATGCATTAACTATAAAAATAAAAACACTGTACTACTGCAACTACTAATACTAATACTACTACTATTCTTCCAGTAGCAACTAGCTTCTGTGTTGCCAGCACTAGTAAGACTGTTTCATTCCAAAAATGCGCCCACATATGCACTGCACCTGCTGAATGTACATCATTTGTTCCCCCCAACACCCGGCAGCCGCCGCCCTCGAGCAGGAGGGCCTGAACGCCATCACAACAGACGGCCGGACCGAGGACAAGCTCGAGCCCGAGGACTTCAAGCTGGAGGAGGGCGGCGAGCGGCGCATGGTGGTTGAGAAGGACGCGGACGAGGCCCTGACCAACCTGATCGCCGTGCTGAAGGACTGGCTCAACGAGGTCCTGGTGGCCGACCGCATGGTTGTCAGGTCTCTGGCCGACGATCTCTACGACGGCCAGGTGTTGCAGATTCTGCTTCACCGGCTGTTCAACCGCACGCTGAGCGAGCCGGACGTCATCCACTCCGCCCACGGCCAGCGCCAGCGGCTCGAGAGCGTCTTGGCCGCCCTGGACGAATTGCTTGGCCGGCGGGCCGAGTGGACGGCCGAGGAGATTTACGGCCGGCAGCTGGTGCCCGTGCTGAGACTTCTGGTGGCCATCGCGTCTGCGGCCAGGTGAGCCGGCTAGGGGTGTCTGATCCGCCCCCCCTAGCCACTCTGATCCGCCCCTCTGAGCCACTCAGATCCGCCCCCTGAGCCACTCTGATCCGCCCCCTGAGCCACTCTGATCCGCCCCCCCCCCGAGCTACTCTGATCCGCCCCCCCTGAGCCACTCTGATCCGCCCCTCTGAGCCACTCTGATCCGCCCCTCTGATCCGCCCCTCTGAGCCACTCTGATCCGCAACTCTGAGCCACTCTGATCCGCCCCCCCCCTAGCCACTCAGATCCGCCCCTGAGCCACTCTGATCCGCCCCGAGCTACTCTGATCCGCCCCCCCCCTGAGCCACTCTGATCCGCCCCTCTGAGCCACTCTGAACCGCCCCCTCTGAGCCACTCTGATCCGCCCCCTCTGAGCCACTCTGATCCGCCCCGAGCCACTCTGATCCGCCCCCCCCCCTAGCCACTCTGATCCGCCCTCCCCGAACTACTCTGATCCGCCCCCTGAGCCACTCTGATTCGCCCCCCTCTGAGCCACTCTGATTCGCCCCCCTCTGAGCCACTCTGATTCGCCCCCCTCTGAGCCACTCTGATTCGCCCCCTCTGAGCCACTCTGATCCGCCCCACCGCCTGAGCCACTCAGATCCGCCCCCTGAGCCACTCTGATCCGCCCCCCCCGAGCTACTCTGATCCGCCCCCCCCCCTGAGCCACTCTAATCCGCCCCCTGAGCTACTCTGATCCGCCCCCCTCTGAGCCACTCTAATCCGCCCCCCCGAGCTACTCTGATCCGCCCCCCAGAGCCACTCAGATCCGCCCCCCCCCTGAGCCACTCCGATCCGCCACCCCCTCTGAGCCACTCTAATCCGCCCCCCCGAGCTACTCTGATCCGCCCCCCAGAGCCACTCAGATCCGCCCCCCCCCTGAGCCACTCCGATCCGCCACCCCCTCTGAGCCACTCTAATCCGCCCCCCCGAGCTACTCTGATCCGCCCCCCAGAGCCACTCAGATCCGCCCCCCCCCCTAGCCGATCCGATCCACCCCTCCAGCTATACCGAATCCGCCCCACCCCGCAGAGCGCCCATCAAGCTACCAGGCCGGGTGACGGTGCCGGTGCTGGTGGTGCAGAAGCGAGACGGCGCCCTGCAGTACACCCGCCGGCTAGAGAGCGTCACGGGCCCGGAGGACGTGTTCTGCCTGGCCGACGCCGAGCGCGACATGCTGGACGACATCTTCGAGCGAAGCCCCGAGCGGGTCGGTCTGCTGGAGCGCCACCTAATGCTGTTCATCAACAGCAACTTGGCCTGCTTGAACATCGAGGTGACCGACCTGGCCAGGGACTTGGCCGACGGGGTGAACCTAATCATCCTGCTCGGCCTGCTCGAGGGCTACTTCGTGCCGCTGCACTTTTACACCAGCGTGTCCGCCACCAAGGAGCAGCGGGTCGCCAACGTCTCCCTGCTGTTTGACCTGATGGAGGACGCCGGGATTCTGAGGCCCACGACCCGGCCAGAGGAGTTGGTGGCCGGCGACCTGAAGGCCGCCCTGCGGGTCGGACTGCCGATCTTCTCCAAGTATAAGAGCGGCAGGCAGTGACTGCCTTGTTGAACTCACTTCTGACTCACCTCACCTGAGCTGTTCCTGAATCACCTGAGCTGTTTCTGAATGACCTGAGCTGTTTCTGAATGACCTGAGCTGTTCCTGAATGACCTGAGCTGTTCCTGAATGACCTGAGCTGTTCCTGAATGACCTGAGCTGTTCCTGAATGACCTGAGCTGTTCCTGAATCACCTGAGCTGTTCCTGAATCACATGAGCTGTTCCTGAATCACCTGAGCTGTTCCTGAATCACCTGAGCTGTTCCTGAATCACATGAGCTGTTCCTGAATCACCTGAGCTGTTCCTGAATCACCTGAGCTGTTCCTGAATCACCTGAGCTGTTCCTGAATGACCTGAGCTGTTTCTGAATGACCTGAGCTGTTCCTGAATGACCTGAGCTGTTCCTGAATGACCTGAGCTGTTCCTGAATCACCTGAGCTGTTCCTGGATGACCTGAGCTGTTCCTGAATGACCTGAGATGTTCCTTAATGACCTGAGCTGTTTCTGAATGACCTGAGCTGTTCCTGAATGACCTGAGCTGTTCCTGAATGACCTGAGCTGTTCCTGAATGACCTGAGCTGTTCCTGAATGACCTGAGCTGTTCCTGAATCACCTGAGCTGTTCCTGAATCACCTAGGCTGTTCCTGAATCACCTGAGCTGTTCCTGAATCACCTGAGCTGTTCCTGAATCACCTGAGCTGTTCCTGAATCACCTGAGCTGTTCCTGAATCACCTGAGCTGTTCCTGAATGACCTGAGCTGTTCCTGAATCACCTGAGCTGTTCCTGAATGACCTGAGCTGTTCCTGAATGACCTGAGCTGTTCCTGAATCACCTGAGCTGTTCCTGAATCACCTAGGCTGTTCCTGAATCACCTGAGCTGTTCCTGAATCACCTGAGCTGTTCCTGAATCACCTGAGCTGTTCCTGAATCACCTGAGCTGTTCCTGAATCACCTGAGCTGTTCCTGAATCACCTGAGCTGTTCCTGAATCACCTGAGCTGTTCCTGAATCACCTGAGCTGTTCCTGAATCACCTAAGCAGTCCGTGAACTGTTTTCACATTAGCTGACGAAGCGGGTGCGAAATGCCGATTATTTTTATTTCAGTACAAATTTGACATCAATAAAGTTTGCCTTACTGCCAGTGTATTAAGAGCTGCTTGAGTATCACGCTGAGGTTACTTAAGTAGTAGATGCTGATTAATGCTTGTCGCTTTTAATTCTATGTAAATATTATTTTTATTAAAATGTTTATCTAGCATTGCTGTTAAAGTTTTTTATTGCATGTCCTCTGCGCACTACTGCCATAATCTTAACTCGGCAGTAGTTTAGTTAAATTTGCATGCCTTCTGTATTTATGCTTAGTTTATTAAATTATCTGATTATGCTTGGCAATTTTCTTTTATTTTATGTACTACTAGATTTGTCTGAGTAGTATGCGCTGCGTCATATTTGATAGCAGATTTGGTTTTGATTTGCCATATAAGAAAATTTTGTGCTATTATAAACAGCTTGCATGCAGAATCTGTGTACACCGAACGGCTACTCTGCTGGAACTCTGAAAAATACATTGCAGCCCTTCATATTTACAGAACTGATAATTATGCTTATTGGCTCACCCATGCGATTACTATGCGAGCCATAATTAGTTTCGACTGGAAATTTAAAGTTTATTGCACCACACATCTTGGCTGGGCCAGCCTCTCAGATCCTCAGTTGCTGGGCCAGCCTCTCAGATCCTCAGTTGCTGGGCCAGCCTCTCAGATCCTCAGTTGCTGGGCCAGCCTTCCAGATCCTCAGTTGCTGGGCCAGCCTTCCAGATCCTCAGTTGCTGGGCCACCGCCAGCCTCTCAGATCCTCAGTTGCTGGGCCAGCCTCTCAGATCCTCAGTTGCTGGGCCAGCCTTCCAGATCCTCAGTTGCTGGGCCACCGCCAGCCTCTCAGATCCTCAGTTGCTGGGCCAGCCTCCCAGATCCTCAGTTGCTGGGCCACCGCCAGCCTCTCAGATCCTCAGTTGCTGGGCCAGCCTCCCAGATCTTCAGTTGCTGGGCCAGCCTCCCAGATCTTCAGTTGCTGGGGCAGCCTCTCAGATCCTCAGTTGCTGGGCCAGCCTCCCAGATCCTCAGTTGCTGGGGCAGCCTCCCAGATCCTCAGTTGCTGGGGCAGCCTCTCAGATCCTCAGTTGCTGGGCCAGCCTCCCAGATCCTCAGTTGCTGGGCCACCGCCAGCCTCTCAGATCCTCAGTTGCTGGGCCAGCCTCCCAGATCTTCAGTTGCTGGGCCAGCCTCCCAGATCTTCAGTTGCTGGGCCAGCCTCCCAGATCCTCAGTTGCTGGGCCAGCCTCTCAGATTTTCAGTTGCTGGGGCAGCCTCCCAGATCCTCAGTTGCTGGGCCAGCCACCCAGATCCTCAGTTGCTGGGCCAGCCTCCCAGATCCCCAGCTGCTGGGCCTCTTCTTAACCTAAAGCATTTAGTAAGGCTCAGAAGAGGCCACCTCAACTGTTTGCTCAAGTTGCCAACTCGCTAGTTTCAATGACGATTAAACGTTGTATTTCTGTTCTGTCCTATGATTTCTTTGCTTTAAAAAAATATTTCAGTTACCTTTCATGGTTACGAGTATTCAGACAATTTTTTGCTTTTGAACAAGAACTCAAAGAGCTGAAGTTTCACTGAAATTCTTCACTTCTTCGGCTTGTGGCAAAACTCGCGTCAGTTCGAGACACCGCTGCGGTTTTGTAAAAGAAGACAACTTAGCGCGCAGCAAGAGCAGCAAAACTTGCCGTTTGCTTTGGCGGGAGAAAATTTCTAGCAGGTTAAAGTGGCTGCTTTTAACACATTTTTTTCTTTTTCGGTTCGCAAAGGCAGAGGGCGCGCACACGAGCTGCGACTGGGGGCCCTTTGGGGGCCAAAGGGATTAAAAAATGTATGGGAAGCAGCGGCAGGGGTCCAAAAAATCCAACAGTTTGTTTCCGAGCGCCAGTGCGAGGCAGACTTTGAAGAAATTGTTCACAAGAAAGGAAAGGAATAGCAATATTGATTAATATACCGGTTAACATGCAACACTGAAGCAGGGCAGAGGCAATTAATCTGGTAACTTGTCTGCTGGTAGCTGTCAGTCCGGTGCATTGTGTTGCCCTCACCTGTTGATGAGGAATATCGCTCACCAATCAATAATTGTCAGTAACTCTAGGATCTACGAGTCGGCCCTCCTCTAGAATCACCCTTAGAATCTCCCTCTAGAATCGTCCCTCTAGAATCGCCCTCTAGAATCGCCCTCTAGAATTGCCCTCTAGAATCGCCTCCTAGAATCGCTCTCTAGAATCGCCCCTCTAGAATCGCCCCTCAAAAATCGCCCCCTAGAATCGCCCGGAATCGCCCCCTCGCCAGTCCGAGGCTGCTCAGCAGTTCATGAGTTGACTCAGCGCATCTTCCGCTTGCTGCCGCTGCAGAGGTGGCAGGCCCAGTGCAGCGGTGGCAGATCAATGGCGGCTGGCAGCTGGGGTGCCTCATCGGGCTGAGGTTCATCCATTCCGCAGCCGCCGCCTCCGCCGTCCGCCCTGAGGATGTGCAGTAGCCGTTATTTTATTTGTGGAACTTTCCATGTCCAATTGCATGGCTGCGCTGCATCAAGCATGAGGACCCCAGCTGACACTTGACTGGCAGCCCGCACGGACGGAGCAGGGAGGGTCCGCGAACCCCCGGGACCGGTCTGTGTTCGCATTCAAGTGGCTCCCAAGATTTACAAATGCATCATTCACGGTGTCTAGACACGGTCATTGGTCGGGATAACAGGACTGCGACGTAACTATTGTCTGGCACTGCATTTCAATTGTTGCTATGCAGATCAAGTTCACCTGCCGAGTGTAATTGATTAAGTTTATTGCATAAAAACCTGCACGCTATGATATGTGATGGAATGTCACAGGGGGAGGATGGATGCAGCAACAGAGATCCGTTGTCCCCTCGGATCTGAGGTGACACTCCTGAGACCCAAACTGACACAACTCAGATCCGAACTGACACACCTCAGATTCGAACTGACACCCCTCAGATCCAGACTGACACACTTCCGATCTAGACTGACACACCTCAGATACAGACTGACACACTTCCGATCTAGACTGACACACTTCAGATCCGAACTGACACCCCTTCAGATCCAGACTGACACACTTCAGATCCAGACTGACACACTTCAGATCCGAACTGACACCCCTCAGATCCAGACTGACACACTTCAGATCCAGAGTGACACACCTCAGATCCAGACTGACACACCTCAGATCTAGACTGACACACCTCAGATCCGCACTGACACACTTCAGATCCAGACTGACACACTTCAGATCCAGACTGACACACTTCAGATCCGAACTGACACCCCTCAGATCCAGAGTGACACACCTCAGATCCAGACTGACACACTTCAGATCCGAACTGACACCCCTCAGATCCAGACTGACACACTTCAGATCCAGAGTGACACACCTCAGATCCAGACTGACACACCTCAGATCTAGACTGACACACCTCAGATCCGCACTGACACCCCTCAGATCCAGACTGACACACTTCAGATCCAGACTGACACACTTCAGATCCGAACTGACACCCCTCAGATCCAGACTGACACACTTCAGATCCAGACTGACACACCTC
Source organism: Macrostomum lignano (assembly GCA_002269645.1). Classification (NCBI taxonomy): domain Eukaryota; kingdom Metazoa; phylum Platyhelminthes; family Macrostomidae; genus Macrostomum; species Macrostomum lignano. Next base: position 2,648 of record NIVC01000820.1, on the reverse strand, counting down.
AGATCCAGACTGACACACCTCAGATCTAGACTGACACACCTCAGATCCGCACTGACACCCCTCAGATCCATACTGACACACTTCAGATCCAGACTGACACACTTCAGATCCGAACTGACACCCCTTCAGATCCAGACTGACACACTTCAGATCCAGACTGACACACTTCAGATCCGAACTGACACCCCTCAGATCCAGACTGACACACTTCAGATCCAGAGTGACACACCTCAGATCCAGACTGACACACCTCAGATCTAGACTGACACACCTCAGATCCGCACTGACACCTTTTAGATCTGAACTGAGGTCTTCAGATGTACCTGCGCTACATCGTAAGTGGCTGCATCAAGTTAATGCAACTGGTAAAAGAAAAAATGTGGAATCCACATTGGAAAGTTTCACCACAGTTGGTAACATTTGCGAGAAGCGTCTTTGCGAACTGATAGCTAAAATATGCGTTGCAACAGGCAGAACACTGGAGTTCGACAACTTCAGCTTTAACAAGAAAAACTCGCAACACTTCGAAAATGTCAAGTGCCCGGGGAGGCATCCTCAAGCGGCCCTACTGACTCTGCGAAATTCCCAAGCCATTCGACTGCGACATTTGGCTCACCTGTCATAGGCGGAGGCCCTGGCGGCGTCCCGGAATCCCTTGGCAAACGGGTTCCTCTCGATCTTCAGCTTGGTTATCTGCGGAGTCGGAGGTGGGTTGGCTGGCGTCAGGGGCGTAGCCAGGATTTTTTTTTGGGGTATCGGTTAGCTGTTATCAGAAAGCAAGGGCTTGAGATCCACATATCCCCTTAATGTATTTCTAGTGCATAATACATATAATTACTCTATTTGTTTGTTAATTGTTATTCTTTCGATTTGGATACCTTTCTCTTCCTTAACGGTCACAATTGCAACTGAAAAAAGGAAAAAAATGTTGCTTTGGAAATTTGGGGGTATCGGCCGATATACCGATACCCCCCTCGCTACGCCCCTGGCTAGCGTTGCTAAAAATGGGACGAGTTCAAGAAAGTAAGGAATATAAAAGGAGAGAAAGGAAGACAAGGTCTGAAAGAGATGGCAAGGGTGACAAGAGAGTGCGGGGGAGAGATAAGAGAGCAGTAGAGAGATAAGAGAGCAGTAGAGAGATAAGAGAGCAGGGAGAGATAAGAGAGCAGTAGAGAGATAAGAGAGCAGTAGAGAGATAAGAGAGCAGGGAGAGATAAGAGAGCAGGGAGAGATAAGAGAGCAGGGAGAGATAAGAGAGCAGGTAGAAATAAGAGAGCAGGTAGAGATAAGAGAGAAGGTAGAGATAAGAGAGCAGAGAGATAAGAGAGCAGGTAGAAATAAGAGAGCAGGGAGAGATAAGAGAGCAGGGAGAGATAAGAGAGCAGGGAGAGATAAGAGAGCAGGGAGAGATAAGAGAGCAGGTAGAAATAAGAGAGCAGGGAGAGAGAAAGAGCAGGGAGATAAGAGAGCAGGGAGAGATAAGAGAGCAGGGTAGAATAAGAGAGCAGGTAGAGATAAGAGAGAAGGTAGAGATAAGAGAGCAGAGAGATAAGAGAGCAGAGAGATAAGAGAGCAGAGAGATAAGAGAGCAGAGATATAAGAGAGCAGGGAGAGATAAGAGATAGAATAGAGATAGGAGCGAAAGAGATCAAAAGATGAGAGCGCGGAGAGCGAGAACAGACGAACAAAGCGAATGAAAAGTCCTAAACAGGCGCATTAGACATTGAATTCATTGAGCTCTGACCAGCTGGTTCTGGTAGGCGGTCACGGCGATGAAGACGGTCTCGGGCAGCAGGAACTGCCGATGCTCCGGGCTGACGCGGCCTGCCGGCTCTTCGTCGCCGCCAAACCGCGGCCGGCCGTGACGGGGCTCGGCAGCCGCATGAGGTGAATGCGGGCCTGGGTACTTGTGCATCGAGTTCAGCACAATCTGCTGCAGGTGTTCCACAGGTGGGTGTTTGGGGAGAGTTGAGAAGCTGCCTGCTGCTGCATTGAACTTCTGGACCTCCACTGCTAATTTCTCCCGTGATTTTATCCGCTCTTTTCTGCATCTCCGCCCTGCATCTCTCCTTCCTGCATCTCTCCTCCCTGCATCTCTCCTCCCTGCATCTCTCCTCCCTGCATCTCTCCTCCCTGCATCTCTCCTCCCTGCATCTGTCTTCCCTGCATCTGTCTTCCCTGCATCTCTCCTCCCTGCATCTCTCCTCCCTGCATCTTTCCTCCCTGCATCTCTCCTCCCTGCATCTCTCATCCCTGCATCTCTCCTCCCTGCATCTCTCCTCCCTGCATCTCTCCTCCCTGCATCTCTCCTCCCTGCATCTCTCGTCCCTGCATCTCACCTCCCTGCATCTCTCCTCCCTGCATCTCTCCTCCCTGCATCTCTCCTCCCTGCATCTCTCCTCCCTGCATCTCTCCTCTCTGCATCTGTTCTCCCTGCATCTCTCCTCCCTGCATCTCTCCTCACTGCATCTATCCTCCTGCATCTCACCGCATCTATCTCCCTGCATCTGTCCTCCCTGCATCTCTCTCTGCCCGTTCAGCCACTCCCACCTGTCCTTTATCCGCCGTGTTGTTGGTCAGCTTGAGTTTCTCAAAGCTGACGGCCTGCCGCATCAGCTGCTCGCCGGTGAAGGGGCCGTCCGGGTGTA